>CDFI01107675.1:8711-65403 GCA_000826405.1 Acanthamoeba divionensis | reverse complement strand
CCAAAAAAAAAAGAGAGAGAGAGAGAGACAGCTGCACTTGAAAGAAAGAGAGCAGAGAGCTTCTGATGGATGATTCATGGCCATAAGGTATGAGCCATGATAAGAGAAAGGGCTGCAGGAGGTTACCAGCCATGCAGTGAATAAGCACTTTGTGTCCTTTCTTCACATGGGCATCGATGAATCGGACAGCAGTCCTGATGTCTGTAAGGGATGGCTCGGTGTGATCCACAGTAGGCAGATAAAGTTGCTCTATGCTCTGCGTAGATGTATCCAAAAAAAAAGTAAGTACACCATCAAGTTCCCCGCCCCAATCATTGATGAAAAAAATTGCTGCAACATTTTGGGGAAGATGAACTTACCAAGTCTTTGTAGAATTGGACAGGCCCAAAGTCTTCATCACACATATTTACAACTGCTTTGACCCCCTTCTCAGAAAGGAAGCCATAGTTCCATCGGGTGGGCAGACAGCCTAAGAATATCCCACGATCATCAATTAAGCTCCAATAGCTGTCACCACGAAGACCCAGTTCAAAGGAAGCCAAAACAAAGGGCAACTTGGGGTAATGGAGGAGCTTTGCTATCCAACGGGCTATGGATAGAGGAAGCTGGCCCTTGAGGAAAGGTCGTAGCAAGAACACATAAATAAACAACAGAACAAGACACGAATAGAGTAGAATTGTGTTTATATCCATTCTGGCTGGTGATCAAATTTGATCAATCGAACAACAACAAGGAATTTGGTTTGTCTCTTGTTGAACACTGGAGGTGAAGTTCACAAAATGTTGTTCGGGGGAACAAAGGACATACTTTTGTTGAGGACGACGTGACTTGAACACGCAACCTTCTGATCTGGAGTCAGACGCTCTACCATTTGAGCTACGCCCCCTTGTCCCAAATTATTCTCCGAATAACGATTTCATTCCTAGAATTCCAAAAATGGGCTTGCTGCAGGTTTTGGTGAAGGTAAGACACCTTGATTTGGTTCTTGTGGTTGTGGATTTGGATTTATTTTTGAAGAGGTTTAGCTTCAGTTCATATTTAAATTTTGTTGTCTTGGACCAATTATAAACAATAAGGTGGTGTTATACGTCAAGTTAATTCACTGTTGGGATCCTACGCCAGCCTTTGCCTCCCCCAGATTTGTCTTGTCCGTAACTTTTTCAACTTGGTCGCTCTTACTCTTCTTGGCCAGAGGCTCCTTTTCAACATTGACCTTCTCCTTCTCTTTTTCATTAACCACTGGCTCAATATTTGGTTGCTTCGTCTTCTCCTTTTCTTCATTGGTGGTCGGTGGAACCGTAGCTTCCTCTACATTTGATTCTGTGCGCAGGATGTCCTCTTCTCTCTTTCTCTTCTCTCCCTTTAATGAGTTGTCCTCTTCCACCTGCACTTTGTCACTTTTAATCGCTTTGGAGGCATCTTGCTGGGGCTTGTCATTCTGGATTTCGGCCCTGGGCAAAGTCTCCTTTGGTGGTATGGCGGACTCCTTCTTGTTGTTGGCCAAATTGGGCTGAACGTTGTTGGTTGCCATTATGAATTAAGGGGAAAGGTTGACTAATGTGATTCAACAAATTTTGGGGTGTGGTAAGCAACACAAAGCAGCACTGAATATGAAATAATGCAAGTGAAGAAGGAGCAAGTCACCTGAGAGGAAGGTACTGTTGGTTGCAAAAGGAGGAGGAGAGCAGAGATAACTTGTGATGTGACCTCTCCAAGGCTCTATTTAAGCTTTTGCTAGGAACTTGCCAATTGCGTGCATGAGCTACAGAGGCAGCAGAGCAGTGCCTCTAGTCTTCACCAGAAATGCCAGAGAAATGACTTGCAGTGTAGGAGCTCTGCTGCTAAACAACATTGTGGCATCACGCAGGCCAGCCAACCATCTGCCTTCTAGATGTGGTAAGTCGACGGCAAACACTAATTTATGGATTTTTTAGAGCTGGTTGTTAGGTTTCAATAATCCGTTCCTATTCGTGTTTTGATATACTTCTTCGAAATGATATTCGGAATGTCTAGCATTTTTAATATTTAACATTCCAAAGAAAGGAGGAAAAAGGCAGAAGGCTGGTTCCAAGAAATAAAAACTCCTTGTTCGAACCTCCTTGCGATTTTTTTTTTGATTGACGAGATGTATCGGGCATGCACAAGATTTTCGTCCTCTTTTGGCCACCAAAACAGGGCTACTTGTTCCAGAGTTGCATCTTCTAGCGGCAGGTCATCTGTTTGTTCTTTGGGCCAGAGAGCTGGGCCAACAACATCGGGAAACATTTCAGGCCTTCGGACGGCGAGAAACATGCATACACTGCGTACTTCAAGAACTCTCTCAATTTCTCTTCGCAGGTAACATCGACCGAACTCTGCTTCTCCATCGCCCCCGTAATTCCTTATATTTTTCTTGAACCCAGCGCCCCACAATTTTCGAGATTGGTCGCGAGCTGTCGTGGGCTTTTTGATGGGTTGCTCCTTGCAAGCGATGAAGGTAAAGCGTTAGCCTGTTTTTCCAGCCCACTCAATGTTGTGCCCAGTTAGAGAGCAGAGAGGCATGGTTAGCCATTAGCTGTGGGCAAAAGAGCAGAGAGAGAGAGAGAGAGAGAGAGAGAGAGAGAGGCCAGGGCAAGCTTGTAGGTAGAGTAAATGAGTCAAAGAAGAAGTTTCTGCCGCTTAGTGATCAGTGGTAATGTTGTGTGGACAGGTGGGGATGGAGGATAGTAGTAGGGTGGCACACCATAATTCCATCCCACATCATCATTTACAGCATCTATGCATACATAAATGTAACATTCCCACTCCACCCAGATGATGATGGTTCATAGACACACACAACCAAATGGCCTCCCAGTGTACCTCAAAGGAAAGAAATCGGTGGTGTCTCAAAAGTAAAAAAAAAAAAAAGAAGAAGATAAGGTTGTTATGTTTACTGGTGCGTGGCTTTTTTTTTCTTGACTGTTTTGTTCATGTATGTGGAGTGCAATTTGTGCCATTGGTTATATCAACTGCAAATAAATTATTTATTAGGCTGTGAGAATATTATGGAATAACACTTGTTGTTGCACATTTCAATTTGAATAACTTTGCAAAGGAACATATAGCGCGATTCAATCAAGTTCGTACACTTGGCCAAAAATATTAGACAAATTAACTCAGTTTGCTGTTCTAAACTATGGTGTCGACACCAGATGTGAGAGAAATGTCTACACTTTGTACCAACACATAAAATGCTCTTGCATTATTTGAAAGCGCGATTCAAGCAAGTTCGTACAAAGTGTAGACAATTCACTCTTCTGATGTCGACAAAAATAGTGTGGAACAGCAAACTGAGTTAATTTGTCCAATATTTTTGGCCAACTGTACGAACTTGCTTGAATCACGCTATATTTCCTCCGTTGCAGAGATTCTGGTCCTCGTGTGCCCAATAGATTCACCAATTAAAACTGGCGTAGTAATATAAGTTTAACTTTATTTAAATCTGATACCACTGATGAAAGGTTTTTGAAAATTGGTTCGCATGCCCAAGATATAAAATTATTAACAGTTTAATCATCCTGCAGACAGTTCAACGAAGGGTTACAAGGCATGGCTTGTTATCCACGGTTGCTATCTTTGGATTGATCCAACTGTTCCTTTGTTGTTGTCTTAGACACCTTGCGTGCCGTCAACTCTTTTCTCTCTCTTTACCACTTTTTGAAAGACCCTTTGCAGTTTTTTCTCACCAACAAAGTGGGAGTTGGTCATAAAACAACCACCAACTTTCAGACCAAGCAACACTTGACCACGACAGCATCACCAAACAACACAAACACATGGACCTTGTGCCAGAATGCCTGCAAGAGCTCCAAAATCTGGCCGAACAAGAGCCCGACCTCACACAGGCGGTCAAAGTCGTGGAACGCTTTGTGGAGAGGCTTCAAACCTTAAGCCTCCCAAGTTCAGGTATGTGCACTTCTTCATTGTGGAAACTCAAAACCAGCTTGCTCTTAAGAGCCAGAAGAGCTTCATTTGGCTTTTCTACCGCGCCATTAAAACTAAGCCACACATATTAAAAAAAAAGGGCATGGCAATGAAGTTGCTGTGGCACTCAAAGTGATAGAGCTGTATCATCAGGTGCATGAATTCCTGACCGCAGAGCAGTGGTTCAACGCTGTCTCGCCCATTTCGGCTACACTGTTTGGTACTCCCTCCTCAAACCTTGAAGATATTTCCAATTTTCACTGGCCTCCCAAGAGAGGTCGATGATTGTTCTCGTGGGGGCACTATGCACTATGTGGGAGGGTGTCGTGCACACAAGCGCATTGTCCCCCCCCCAGGGCTTTTGATTGATGAATGCTTGTGGAGAAAAGGGACAAGTTAGTTTTTATTTGACGGCTTGATGTTCTTTCGTTTTTTCAAAAAGGACCTGCAGCTGTGAACGAAGAGGAATCTGATATTGAAAGCAAGAGATTGCTGTTCGAGCAAGTCAAGTCACTGCTCCCACTGGAAGCACTCTCTCTGTATGGCCCCAAATT
The DNA here is from genome assembly GCA_000826405.1 of Acanthamoeba divionensis. Classification (NCBI taxonomy): domain Eukaryota; phylum Discosea; order Longamoebia; family Acanthamoebidae; genus Acanthamoeba; species Acanthamoeba divionensis. The sequence goes on along the minus strand of CDFI01107675.1, from coordinate 60,904 downwards.
TGAAGAGAAACCTGCCCAGAGCCCAAGTGAGGCACCACAGGCGCCTCAGACTGATGTCTTGGGAAGTTTGATAAAACAATGCGAATACGAACTATCACAATTGAAGGAGGATGAAGAAGAATTCAAAGGTACGTTGGATCCCTTACTGTTTATCACTACCAACATACATCTCATCTAATTCATTTCAGGTGAAACAATCAAAATGTTTGCGCAACAATTGAAGGATGAACCTAACGGACTTAGGCATCTGCTAGAGCTCTATTTCAAACTTCACCAAAGTTCTTTCTTAAGTGAGTCCGAGTGGTTTAGATCCTCGTACGAGGAGTTGGAAAGTGGTATGGCAGATTTGGGGGTGGAAAGCAAATTGGCCCTTCTTGAGGATATTCGACCTTTCCTTCCAAAAGAACTGTATGAGGGATTGTGTCAACAGCATACGCCCAGCAGCCCGCCATTTGACACTGATGCATACAAAAGCGGACTAAATCATGGTAACTAATCTCTCTGTGCTCTCTCAGTGCACTATCTTACATGCTTTTCCTACCAACCCAAAACAAGCATATAAGGGACAAAAAACAAATGAAGTTGTGGAACTTTGCAGAGCACAACTCAGAGATATAACTGTTCTCAGTGAAAAAGGCCACATTAATTCTGACACAGTCTCTACATTGAATGAGTATGTGTCTAAGCTCTTTGCCTCCACCTGTCGTCAAAGTAAGCATATCAAATATTAACTTGTGACTTTCCAAAAAAAAAACATGTTTTGAATTTACATAATTCTTTGCCTTTCCAGACAGGATTATGACCTTGATGAAATTTAAGACGGCTGCAGAAAGTCTGTTTCCTGCCAATTGTGATGCAGTGGTTGCCATCTACAAACAACCAGAACCAACCAAACCAGTGGAAGCCAATAAGTTAGCTCCTAGTAATAATTTCAAAGCATCCCAGAGTCCTGCTCCCATCTTGACAGCTGAGGCAACTCCTACCACCACTGCTACAATCACCAAAGATAACATTAATATAGCGTCTCCTGTACAGAGCCAAACCTCGCCTCTAGCAACTACCCAATCAGTTTCCTCTTCATCACCCCTATCTCCTTTTGTTCCCTCACCCTCTTCTCCTCTGTATCCTTCTCTCGTCCACACCTCAAATCAACATTTTCAGCCTATGTCTTACAAACATGCCTCCGCATCTCCACTGCCTGTTTCCGACCCAAGACGCAATAACATCCACAGAACCATCAAACCAATACACAGGTTTAGTGTGCTGGTACCTTTCACTTTTGCTCAAGGTATTTAATCCCCTTACCCGAAGTGTAGAAAAACACTTATCTTTAGTAAACATTTTGCCACTCTACTTAAACAGATACACGGGTTCAAGTGGTGCTGAGCGGTGAGTGTGCTGAACTTGGCGGCTGGGATCCCCAATCAGGAATACCAATGGAAAAGGGGCACAAGGACTTTGTCTATTTCTGTTCTGTGCCCATTTTTTCTGCAGCCCGTGTACATTACAAATTCATTGTAGTTGTCCAGGAAGGCATGACGTCCCATTTTTTTTGGGAAGGAGCACCAAATCGCTTTGATGGCCTCGGTGTGTATGACCATGCTGCAAATATCACCAACTTTGAATCCACTCTGTGGACCAGGTTCAAAGGCTTGTTCAGCGATAATTATCAGGTCAAGAAAGTTGATGTTGATCAATTGGATTTGTTTCTGGAAGCAGTCCATCGTTGGAACTTAGCTCCACAAGAGCAGATGGGCTCATTAGTCGGCATTTTGGATAGCTATTATGAGTTGATCGTTGCTAGAACATATGGAAGAGCTGATTGGATGATCACGATCATGCCTTTTATCAAGCAAATAGAGAACATGCTTGGCGATGATTCTAAGAGGAAGAATATCTTTCATGCCTCTCTGCTGATAGTCCTTCTTGCGCCATTTAAGTACCAACCATATGAAGAGAGGCTCCATTTGATCTGCTATCTCTTAGCATGTGGCGCATATTGTGGCATAAAAGATAGTGCTTCTCAATTTGAGGATTTGGGCAAGCTGCTGCCGGTAGTTGTTGACATTATGTATGCTCTGCATTCCAACCAGAACATCAAATGGCTTGTTTTTGTTCCATTGCTCAACCTCCTGGCTTGCCATAATCCATCAACAACACTTCATTACTTGGCCAATCTGCGCACATTTAATGGATATTCGAATGGCCAGTTAAGTGGAGAGAAGATATTAGACTCACTAAAGCCAATTTGGCCTTATGATGTTGAACTGCCAAACCCTCTCTTAGATCTCAAGTACCTCTTGCTGAAAGCAACTAATTCGATTTCTGGTAATATCTATATCTATATCTATATCTATATCTATATCTATATCTATAGAGAGAGAGAGAGAGAGAGAGAGAGAGAGAGAGACGGAGTACGAATTCTTACGTTTTTCTTAACTACTTTCCAGACATCCGCCTTGTGGCCAAGTTAATGATGAAATTTGGCCCTCGTGGCTGGGATGACAAGCTGAGGAGAGATCTGTTCCAACACCTTGAGAAAAAGATCGTGACACTTGTAGATCTTGATCAAGCTTTGGATATTCCAATTCGTGATAGCCATGGGCAGGAGAAGAAGGCTACAGATGACTTGTCTTTCCAGCAATTTATCAGGAACAAAATCACGAGGGTGGCTTCATCTAAAACGAGAGACATCACTGCTCTTTTGTCATCCCTGCCTGATTCTGTTCTTTCACTCCCGCTACTCTTACACATACTCCGGCACCAACAAGCTATCAAGATTGGGAGAATTGTAAGCATATTGGAATCGTTCTGTTTGCGGGATGGGAAGACCCGTTCAGTCTGGGAAGATAGTGATTTCAATGGTTCTCCGCTACATGAGTATATATCTAAAGCACTCGCCAACTCTCGTGATCTCCCAGTGTTGAAGGTTGTGGCAACCACTAATAAGCTGTTCCATCTTGGCCTTTTCTCTTCAGACATGATAAACAGCTTCGTCAAAAAATACCTGCAGTGTCTTCCTCATCAGGCAGTTATTGCTTCTGTGTGCGAGGCCGAATGCAAGGAAATACCTCTCAACCCGCAGCTTTGGGAAGAAATCAAACAACTCGCTTCAACACTGATACCACAAATTACTCAGACTCTTGGTGCTCGGCAAGCCATTGCACTCTCCAGGGAGGCTATGGTGAACTGCAAGTTTCAGAGCTCAACCAGCTTTGAGATGTTTAGGGAAAGTACAAGGGCGCTTCAACTACCCCATGATATCAAATCTGTTCTTGATCAACACGAGGTGTGGATGGAATTTATTGTAACCATGGAAGCCATCAAGAACGGGAATTGGGAAGCAACTCATGGTTTGTATGATCAGGTATGGCGCTGTCATTCCCCTTCTAACAACTGCATATAAACCTTCCCGTCTAATGTGAACGGTTACATCATGACCCACAGATCCAGCTGAAGAAATGGGTTTATGACATTATTTCGGCTGCAGTGCATGCAATTCACAGTGGAAAGGTCACTTATCAATTCTTTCAGCACATTTACACTGAAGACAAGCCTTTCCTCGACCTTTGCAAGGTACATACACTCTTTTTGCAGAAATTATGGGCCTTCTCCACAACATAGAGGTATGATGAGCAATATCCTTGATATTCATTTGCCGAATACCTGTAGGTCTTGGAATGCCGCTTGCAGAAAGAGAGCCTAGAGAGCACAAAAACTCTTTTCCTTCACGTGAGGACGCGTGTTGAGGAGTTGCTGACTTTCTTTGGTCGCTATTGCCATTCTATCAGGAAGAAAGGCAAATTAAAAGAACTGTTTAAGTCTGTGCAGGAGTTGGGAGTGACCTACACAACCTTGCAGTTGACACAGTTTAACGATCAGTTTGGGAAACTGATCTCACCACAAATGGCTGGTCCTTTAAAGATCCTAAATAATCTTAAAGCAAGTGAGATCTTTCTGTCTATGTGGATGGATCGGATTACTCAGATAGCAGAAAGGACGCAAGACAACTCTCAAGAGATCCCTCAAAAGGAAGAACAAAACGAAGATGAGGCTGAGTTAGACGATGAAGAGATACATTTGGATAGCCTCAACGAAGAAGAAATTGAGAGTGATTCCGACGAACTGGATGAAACTCCCACGAACACTTCAGGCACAAGCAGTGTGCTGCCTACAAGAGATTCAAAGTTGCAAGTTTGCTTTTCCAGCTTTGAAGAACTCGAAAAACAGTTGTTGAACCCTTTGCTCTGCCAGGCTTTTGATCTTTTTCAAAGCATTAGCAATGGAGCTGTAGCTGTGTCGGTTCTTAACGGACATTTGAGGAACAAGAATATGAATGACTGCAAAGTGTTTTGTGAAGACGTGGCCTTCATATATAGCTGCATTGATGGTCAAGGACACCAGACCACACAGTTAGAAGCCAAAATGCGTTCATTCTTTGATGCTTTTTGGACTCAAAGGTTCATGCGCTCTTTTCTGGCCTTCACAAAATTGTTTGGCCTGAAAATGGGTAACCCTACCAATCTGAGACAATGGCTTACTTCGTTGCAAGAGGCTATGGAAGGGAAAACCCTAGAGGATGTGGCCCTTTTGATTTCAGAAAAGGACTCTACACCACGAACAATCTTTCGTGCTTTGAGCATCAGAAATGAAGAATCTGCCCGTCTCCTCGGATCATTTTTCGAATCAGTTGCACGTAAATAGTCCCCCCCCCTTTACTACTCTATACAAACCCCCTTTCTGTTGCTTGTTCATGGTACATGGACGTACATCTCCATTAATTAATTTGCTTATTGTTTACAGGCGCAAAGAGCTTTGTGGATCAGTTGAAACAGTTTGAAGAGAATAAAGAAAATGTGCTTGCAGTCATTGAGTTGTGCAGGAATAACACTGATAAAGAGGTTGAAATGAACGCTCTTGACAATTTCCGTGATGCCTATCACACTATTTCCCACTTACTGAGGTATCCTTCTTACACCTGTACCGAAATAAGCAACTAGCCTAGGTAAAATATTTACATTTAAGTATTTGTTGTTTTTGCAGGTTAAACCAACAGGCCGACTGGCCCAGTTTGGTTGCAGAATTAAACAGAATGAATTTGACATTTGACACCATAGAATTGCTGGACAATGTAAACTCCCAAATGCCTGAGCTAGTTCGTCTCTTTGCAGAAGCCAAGAGAAGTGTTTCCAAGCGTGCCATAATTGATCTCAGGCACCTCATGGATCACGGTCTATTTCAATTCAGGAATCCCAACACAGTCTATCTGTCAAGTGCAGAGGAACTTCTCGCTCGGTGCCTTTCTGCAGTAATTCTCAGCGTTCCGGATGAGAACATTTTGAAGAAAGAATTCGCTCTGGATGGTTTGGAGCAGCTGCGTAACAGGCTCATGCTCGCAGCTGAACTTAGCAACAACGATCTCAAACTTATTGACCACTTTATGGATCAGTTTTCTCTTCTGAGGGATATCAATTTAACACTAGTCAACCTGTATCTTGCTGGTCATCCTCGTTACCAGGAGTATTCTATCAACCTTTTCCCTGGCCATGACTTGGAAAAGGAAAAAGATGTACTTGGCAGTGACCTCCAAAGCTGGAATGAAGCAGTGAGATGCTTGCGTGAGCACCATTATTTTTTGAACTTCTTCAGCATTCAACAACTCCTGGCGATGCAGCGTTGCAGAAAGCAGGATTCCTTAAAACAGTTTGTCGGTTGGCTGCGATTAATCAAATTAGATTTGGATACAGAAGCTGTTGACGTCTGCCTTCAACAATTCCTGGATAATTATGTACTTACACCATTAATCTTGACTCTCTGTGAGGCGTTTGTCTAATGACGAGTGTATTTCTCTCACATTAGGCAAGAGAACCGAGAGACAATGAAAATGCTGTTAAACACAAGGATGCTCTGGAGTTGGATGATCTGGGTAGAATGCTCACATTCCTCTTTCATGGGTCTAGTGAGTGCTCGCGTCCGGTAGATATCCAGAGGAAGGAAGGGGATATTAAGGTTGGAGAGAAGAACCTGATACTCGCCAGCAGTTCGAGTACAGTATTGCTGCAAACTGTGTCGCTCTATGCCCAGTACTGTGGCAGATTACCAGAGGTAGAAGAACTGCTCATCTGCACAGGGTCAACAAGTGTGGAACAGATTCGGCTTCTGTTGCTCAGGTCAGTACTAATATCCCGCAGTGTAGGCGATTTTTATCTGAATCAGAACCAAGTAGAAGAAAAACGGAGTCTACTCATCAAGTTCTTTCTCATATCTTCAGGAGTTTGGGTGCTACGGCGGCCAACAGAAAGTCGAGGCTATACTGCATTGCGCACACAGAATATCTGCCCTTCCATGTCCAGGCATCAATATCTGTCCTTCTTTCTGAATACACCGACCCGCGCAATGGCAAATACAAGAACTCCCCTTATCGTCTGGTCATCATCTCTGGCGAATCTGAGAGGCAGCAAGTTGTAACCGACTTTAATGGGTTCTGTCGCCAAAGGATGTCAGCCCTCTCTTGTGACCAGGCCAAGCAATTGCTTAACAACTACTTCAAGTCAGACCTCATCCATGTGCAGTCATTCTCCAGTGAGTATGCTGGGATGGGCAAGACGCATACGATCGCCAAGTGGTGTGCAACAAACGGGTTCCAAGCTCCTCGCATTGTGTCTATCAATGGTCCCGTCACTGTAGAAGAACTGGCTACCCAGTTTGCTCGGGCAGACAGCCAACAAGCCAAGCAAGCTTTCCATCTTGATATCTCACCTACATCAACTTCGAGCCTCAATACGATTTTATTCCAGTTGTTGATTGGCGGCATGCTGCCACAAGTCGGCAATGATCTTTTCTATCGTCCGACCAATGCCGCGTTTCTTCTGGAGATTCCAAACTCAATTTCAAATGCGACACGCAAGAGATTGCATTTGGTTGACTTGCTCCCTGCGGTACACCTGACTGACAATGACAATCCAATGATAGTCGCATGTAATGAGCCATGTTCAGAATTTTTGGAGACAGAATATCTACGTGTTGATTGGGATCTGTTCACAGTGGCAAAGCAAAATCGAGTGCAGTATGTATGCAAGTTTCTCCATGCTATCAGTACAAAAGCCTTTCTAACTGAAAACACAGCACCCCACAAAATGCCTGACCTTAGCTTTCAAGAGTACGCCTCCTTTTCCCTTTAATCTTGTTTCCATCATGGCCAATTCTGATTCTGTGTGAACACAGGTGCATGAAACTGTTGGCAAGTAACTGCCCCAATTGGGCGGATACCACCCTCGTTCTACAGTTGAACTTCATCAACTACTTGTTCCAGCAGTTCAGAGAGTTTGAGAACAGCGAATTCCTTAGAACAGAGACTCTTCTAGAAACGCCGGGTTTGCGCGTGGAGGTCATCAAGTGGCTTATTCACACGGCCATTGATTTCTCATCTTCGTCTATGGACCCCAAACAGCCCAATGCGTTTGACCTGAGCCAAAACTTCAAACTCTCCAGAAGATGGGATCTCAGAGATAGGCCATATCTGTTGTTCAACAGAGCTGCTGCGGGTTCTATTACTCCCCTTGCAGCTGAGCCCTCCCAAGTAGATACTCTTCGTATTCTCTCATGTTGGGATTGTAAACAGGGCAAGCATGCATCGAAGCATGACTGTTCTGTGCCTAAACTTACAGACTTCACAGAAGAGTTAGGGTATAAACTGCTTTCCATCTTGTTTGGACAAGAAAAGTCTTTCATCGCAAAAGCAGCAGCGCCCACTGATAAGCGGGCCAAGTACGTCTTGACGCTGGACAATTTCCTCAAGATCGTTGCCATCCATTTCCGTGTACAGACCAAGATACCAGTCATCATAATGGTTCTAACATATCCCTTATCATTTTAATCTTTTGGCTAGAAGAAGTAAAAATCCTTCTTGCCCACTATCCCTACTAACTGGTCTGTTCATATCCTTGCAGGGTGAAACTGGATGCGGAAAAACAAGGCTCATTGAGTTCATGTGTGAATGTCAAGAGATCCCTTTTATCAAACGCGACGTTCATGGTAATCCTTTTTTTAAAAAGAACACCAAATTGAGATAGATGGTTGATTTACAGATCGAAATGCATTTGATGTTAGGTGGAGTGTCTGAAGCAGACTTATTGGATGACGTTAACAGAGCAATAGAACAGGCGTCAATGCAAAAGAATCATCTTGTTTATCTGTTCTTCGATGAAATCAACACTAAAAATGCAATGGGCTTCTTCAAGAGTAAGTTCTCTTCTAATTTCTAGTTTCTCTGCATGAACTTAAGTTGACTCTGCCTCAAATCTTTCTGTCTATCGAATAGCGATATTGTGTGATCATCGCATTGGTGAAATACGTTTGCCAGAGAACCTGGTTATATTGGCTGCATGCAACCCATATCGTAAGAGCCACCAAAAGGTGGCGCAAGCTTTGGCCTATCACTATACTGATGTTGTTACTGGCAATCGGATCCCTGAAGAAGACTTGCAGTATCTTGCTTATCTTGTGTATCCCCTTCCAGAGATCATGAAACAATACGTATGGGACTTTGGATCTCTCAGTGCAGATTCCGAACGAGGCTACATTTTCAGCATTCTTTCCAATTGCGAAGTGAAACAGTTTGAGGACACTTACAAGAAATTTTGTGAAGCAGTCAAGTATTCGCATGCCTTCATCAAACAACATGAGAAAGAGATTGGTGGCGCAGTGAGTTTGCGTGAAGTTACCAGATGTTGCAAAGTATTTGACTGGTTTATGAAATATTTGGAACAAAGAATTGATAGGACGATTAACTTTGAAGATGATGATATCTATAGTGTGCGTCGTGCCAAAAAACAGAGAAATCAGATTGACCCAAGGAAGAATTCACATGAGGCAGTTCTTCTTACTCTCTCTATTTGCTACTACTTTAGGCTTAAGTAATTGCTCACCCATTGAGACCATCCTTTGTTTATGACTAAATTAACCTTCATCAAATATTGTTTCAACACAGTGACAAACTGAGATCCTTATATGCGACAAATATTGACTCGGTTATGGGCTTCAAGAAAGGAGCCTTTTTAAGAGTATTAGAAAAGGTAGAGAATTGGATACTCTCAAACATGGAAATACCTCCTGGAATCGCAAAGAATCAAGCCCTCAAAGAAAATGTATTTGTACTCCTGGTGTGTATCTACAACACTATTCCTGTATTTGTACGTACCAGTTGCACAGCTACTCAGTTTGGTTGATGACACATTATTTATTAAATCTTGGCTCTAAAAAAATATTGTATTGTTTTTTTATGACAGGTTGTGGGCAAGCCAGGCAGCTCGAAGACTTTGGCAATAACGTTGATCAGGCATAACTTTGGTTCACAAAGGAAGTTCTTTCTCAAACCTTTGGATATCACCAGCCATCAGTGCTCTCCACAGTCAACCTCTAAGGGTATATACTGTTGTCACCCACACCACACCACACCATACTACCAACCAACCAGACATGATCACTCCTTACAGCGAAATGTTTTCATTGCATCTAACTATTTTTTTCTCAAATAGGCATATGGGAAAGTTATGAGCGAGCATGCAGAGCAGCCACATCGGACGGGCGTGTAGTTTCAGTGTTGTTGTTAGATGAAGTAGGTTTGGCTGAGCTAAGTCCTCATCTGCCGCTGAAGATTTTGCATAAGATTCTGGATGAGGGCCGTGTGTCCGTCATTGGCATCTCCAACTGGAGTTTGGACTCTGCAAAGATGAACCGCGCGGTACTACCAGCTCTCACATTTATATCATAATATGTAGTGGTGACCTAGTGTCTTGTGTAACTCAATAGGTACACTTGCACCGGGTTTCTCCCTCAGTTAAGGAGTTACAATACACGGTGTGGCAGATAGTCAAAGTGCTCGGCAGCACCAACAGGGTAAAAAGTTTATTGGGCAATCTGGCAAGTGCCTATACGAAAGTTTACACGAACCAAAAACCAAAACCAGATTTCTTTGGTTTGCGTGACTTCTACGCATTGGTCAAGGATCTCAACCAGCATGCTGCCTCTCATGATGAGTACTCGTCTCTCTTGTACTCTGTGAGTCGCAACTTCAACGGCCTGGGTTCGGAGGAATTCGCCAAAATCTTTAGAATCTTTCTGCAAGAGACAGGGATCACTCTGCCTGTCAAAGGGTTCTCCGAGATTGATCCTCTTACTGTAATTAAGCACAACTTAAAGGACCCAGGAGCACGTCATCTCATGATCTTGACCAAAAACGATTCAGCTCTACAAATACTGTTGGACTATGAGATAATCCAGCATGAAAACACTACCATCCTCTTTGGTTCAGACTACAAAAACGACCTCAGCGATAATTATTTGTGTAGACTGATCCAACAGATTCGCCTGTGTATGGAAAGAGGAGACCGACTTGTACTGCTGCACCAGGACAATCTCTACGAGAGTTTGTACGACCTTCTCAATCAGGTAAATTTTGTTGTTTTGCAAAACCTTGATATCCTGGAATTTAATGTATTATATTGGTTTGAACAGAACTACATGTATGTGGGAGACACGAGATACTGCTGGATGGCAGTTGGAGCGAATTCTAATCTGTGCCCGGTTCACAAGGACTTCAAGTGCATAGTGATTACAGATATTGATGAAGCTCTTAGTCCCAATGGCCTACCTCCTCCTTTACTGAACAGGTTTTCCAAGCAAACACTCACTAGGGGACACCTACTTCAACTGTACCACGCTAAGGATATAGTTGACGTTGTCATGAAATGGATGAACGACTTTGCTCAATCCCGTCCCTTGGAGAAAGTGTTTATTGGATACCACCCTGAGTTTGTTCAGTCTCTTGTCATCTCGGTGATTGGATATTTGGAAAAGAGTCACAATTGCAAGCCGAAGAGGGAGAATGTGATACAGAAAGCTCAGGAATGGGCTCTCATGACAGCCACCGTGGAATCTGCTCTGCGTGCAGGATTCAATGACGCTCTACCCATGGCCGCAGAGATTCAATCGACCTATTTTAAGGCCCCCCACCAGCCACACTTTTCTCTTGCTGGACTAGTATCCTACGCACTGGAAGAGCATTGGGACAGCAACAATGTGGGCCTGCAGCTTGTCGTTTTCACCTACAGCAACACTTCTGTACACGTCTTGGAAACTCTAGGGGGTCATGTCAACCTCATCCATTTAAGCAACATCACCAGCGAGAACGAACTTCTCAATTTGGTGAGGGACTTCTGGGCACCAGAGAACCCAGCCAATAAGCCAAGCTTTTTGGTGGCCTTATGTCACATGCAGGTTTGCTCCATGCAGCGCATAAGCCACTTCAAGTTTCTTGTTTCAAGGGAGCGTGCCATCTTTGCCAACAAGGATGGGAGTGGAAGAAAGACATCTCATCATGTAATCATCATCTGTTTGTTGTCTCGGGCAGCAACATCCATTCAGCAAGCTGCAAAACAGGCTGCCAAGAAAATAGACAAAGTTGACAGTGGTGTGGTTACGTTTGATGTAGAATCAGAGTACAGGTACGTCTATTTGGACAATTTGCTCTCAGGCAAGGAAGTTCGCCAGCCAGAAATATGGGACTTGTTTGGCAAATCAATGGTTGATGTCATGAAACTAGATCACATCCGTTTGGACTTGCTTCCCGATATCATCAAGCGCGAGTACCGTCGTGTGCTCAATCGCCTCCAGTATACTTCATCACACACAGTGAGTCATGAGGCTCAGATCAAAATGATGGATTCAATGCTTTCACGTGACGAGTTCATGAGTAGATTGATCAACCAGCTGATCAATCTTGTTCAGATGAGCCAAGATTCGCAAAGGCAGGATCTTGAATGGCAAGTGCGAATCATTAATGATGAAAATGAGATCCGAAAGGAAGGTTCTGTGCGCTCCACGTTTTATCAGCACTTTGTGGATGTCATCACTCGACCACTTTCTGCTCTTCTTAGCTGCATCGACAGAAACATGAACCTTTCTCTGTACTCCACAGTTGCGGATGTCCTCAAAAGAGATCCTCTGGCAGAGCTATGGCTTGCTCTGTTGGACAGTGTAAGTTGTACCGTCCCTTCCCCATTTTTTAACAGCTTTAAAAAATTGAACTTCTTTGTTTTAATCTGGGAGCAGGAATGTCTTTGGGCTGCAGAAATAAATGGTCTGACAGCGGCTTCTCCACGTTCTGTCGACGTACAATGCCAATACAAAGCGAAGTTCCCATTCAGTTGGAGTATTTACACGAGTATAGAGGTGTTGAGGACTCATTCAGAATCACCTTCACTCAGTGTAGTCTCCTCTTCAAAACGGCTCCAGACATTGATGGAAAATGGTTATGGTCACCTCTCCTTGGCCTCAAATTTGGAAGAAAGCATGATTGAGAAATACTTAGATGACTTCCTTGCCATCAAAACTAGCTCCTATTCTGCTGAGCAGCAGCGTCAACTCAAGCACATAACAAAAACTCTTGTTGATCAAACGATGATCCAGTATGAATTGGATTTCAGCATATCATCAGTCCATGCGGCATATTGGCACATTGAGCCGTTTCTCAGTAACTTCTTGATTTCATTACACATTGGAGCAGGAGATATATTGAAACATGCTGCTGACGTCAAAGTTGAAGATAATGAAGATGCTGATACAGAAGAAGGTCAAGATGGCAATCTTTGGGAAACACAACAGCCTCTTCTTCGAGTCCAACTTGCAATGGTCAGGGCCATAATCAAGTCTGTTCAGAGCAGTTACAATACGGATTTGCAGAAATTGAATGAGTGGGTGAAGATGAGTCTTAACTTGCAAAGTGTCATCAGCTCATTCCTTGATGTTCTTTATTCTTCAATCATCTCAGATTATAACAACAGAACTGAAGAAGCGGAAGAAAGCAAAGAAGAGGAAGAAGAAGAGGAAAACAGTAAACTGAAAGATGCACTTTTAGGAAAACTGCACGAAGTAGAACACGAATGGGCTCTGGTTGTTCTGCTGCGTGACTTCTATCAACTTCTGATAGAACCTTTGGGTCTGAGTGAGACTGCACTGGTTGAGTTTAAGGAACTTTGGAGCAAGTTTACTTCGTATCAGGATCTATGGGCAGGAATAGATCAGGTGCTTACATTCATGCGCACGAAGATCGCTCGCCACACTGATTTGCAGAAGCACTGGAATTGTGTCAATCACTTTGTAGAACAGTTCATCGTTCAGCTGTGCCTTGGAGCCGCCAAGAGTGTGCAAGACCTGCCCATGGGATACTTGCAATCCATCATCAGGGCTCTGGCTGACCAATCTGATTTGTTTGCCAAGCTTGATCCAAACAACCCGGAACACTTAGTGGAAGATATCTGTTTAAGCTACAGGGCTAGGAGAGCAATTTTGAAAAAGCTGTTTCGCCTGTGTGGACTGGAAGATTGGGATGAAGAACCTGTCAGGATTGGCCTGAACGAGCAGATTACACTTCAGAGCAATGGAATTGACGATACGTGCCTTTGTGTCATGTACTCAGAAGCATATGAGGACTGGCTTCAACAAACAGTAGCAGATCCATGTACGATGCTAACAGCAAATTACATTGTCGACAAATGGGATTCACCCTGCCTTCTTGACCGGCTGCAAGCGATAGGGTATACACGTTTACTGATGAAGAGGTTTGCTACAGAGATGGAAGATGTGTTGGCTTCTAATAAGAAGGATCAGTTCTCGCCACATTTGCTGATTGTGGTCAACACAACGCTGCCTGAGCTTATTCGGTTAGAAACACAACAAAAGGTGGCTCTTCCTTCATGCATTTCTTACTTGATCAAGCAGCTAGATATAGCACATGGCTTCCCCGTAGCACGGCAGATGATGGTAGATGAACAGTTGTTGAATGCTGTACCTTGTCTGAGCGAGCTAAACCTCCCATGGCTTCTTGGAGAGAGCTCGCGAACCAACAATGTTCCTCGCGAAGATGTCTTTCTTCAACTGGAGAGCTTCAAAGGTTATGAGGATCTGCGGAACGCTATCACACGCGCGCTCTATATGGGAAATACAGATGAACTTGGGCGCCAGTGTACAACATACCGCAATAACCTGTCTACGTTTTACAAACTCTTATTCCCAGCGCTGTTTGAGGAGGTGTGCTGTTCTCCCCCACATTTTTGCATGAGTTTCATTCTTCTTAGTACTATCTCTCACCAGTGTCGCTATATTTTCTTTCTTTCTTTAGGTATTAACTCTGTACGCCTCCGGAAAAGAGGCTGATGTAAAGGGTTTGCCAGCAGTGCAAGTATGCTTAAGAAACGAATTCAAGCGTGCGCCTAAGCATGATATCTTGTCTGAGATGGTGCACCGCTGGGCAAACAATAACTGGGCTTACGTGGGAATGGATGTGCGAAAAGAAAGCAGTTTCTCAACGATGGCGATGTGGTCAATCCTGTCACATGTGGTAGGTTGGATTGCATGCATGGAGGACAAGGCCTCACCATTGAAGAAGCTACTTCTTAGCCCTCAGTTGCTCAAAACTTCTTTCCTTCCAACGATGCCTGATGATTCCAGATATGTTGTTGCAGGTATGTGCTTCGGTTACATAGCATAATTCGCATGTGTGTAAACACATTTACTTGATGGCAGGTGAGTTGCTGAAGAAAGGTGGTTCAGGAGTTTATCTGTCGCCCAAAAATCATGTATACGAGGTTCCTCCATGCGGTTTACCGATGTCAATAGGTAGCATTTATTTAATTTGCTGAAAAACTGAACTGAGACCTCAATCATGTTCCTTTCATTATTAGAAAAGTGTGGTGTTGACGGCTGCGACGAAGACATTGGTGGATTGAGACATATTCCTGTAAGTATCTAAAATATCTTAGCAAGGCATAAATGAGTGGACAAATTCTTACATGTGTTCTAGCTGGCTGGACATGTCCGCCTTGTGCCCCCTGGGACAGGAAACAACTTCCACGGCTATGTTGTTCCCATCAAAGACGTTGAAGAACTAAGATCTCTAGCGCCCAGAGGATATAGCCCAAACAGCTCTAACCTGGAGGAGGATTGCTACACTGTCAGGAAGCTCACTCCTTCTATTTTCAGAATTCTCCGGTTGTTGATAGATTCAGCACTCCTGTTGTCTGTGGGAGCTAACTTTGGCAACAAGACAAAGGCTTTCGCTTTGGACATTGTTACGCTTGCTCAAAAACCAACTAATGAGGATTACTTTTTCAAGAGATTTGGTGAATCATGGAACTCGCTCAGATCACTGCTAAACCTCAACGATGAGGAACTGATGATACTGTTGCACATTGTTTTGAACTCTCTGGCCAGTGCAGCTCCTCCAAATGGGGACTATTCAGTTCTGGATACCATAGAAAAGAGACAGCAATGGGAAGACTGGGTATGTTCAGTGATCAATCCGATCACCATGATGGGACCTCAGTTGAGAAATACGCTGCATGACTTTAAGACACAACTCCAAAAGCAAAACAAGCTCTCAGCAGAACAACAAGAAGTGGTACAGATAATTAGTGAAACTGTGGAGCTTGCTGAGGTGAGCAAAGAAACCTACCGAAAAGCCTACAAGCCATCCTTATGGCGCTGTCGTTCTGTTATCTGTGTGAATACTCTGGTGCAAAGCTTCTTAAGCAGTAATGATGCTGCACAGAGCTATCCAATTCTTGGAACCGTTATCAAAGAAAATGATCCGGTTCATTGCCTTCAATTCCTGGTGGATATATTAAAGTGGAAGAAGGAAGTGCAGGCATATGCAAACAAGAGAATTGATAGAGAGACGGCTTCCAAGAAGACAGTAGATGACTTTCTGGAAGCGATTCCCTCAGAGGCCAAACGTAATAATTTGAGAAAGACATTTGCTGGTTTTTGTAAAGGTTGGAATGCATCCAGAGAATTTGTGAGAACTCAGGAGGAGGGAAAAGCTGTTGATTTAGCGCTCATGAGTAGTCAGGTAACTAACTGCTCTCTCTCTCTCTCTCTCTATGTTGAACCCAGGTTTTAATTAATAGTTAACTTCTATTGAATGGTAAAAATTACAGGCTTCCTTGATTTATTCCTTGAGTTTTCCTATTGAAGAAGGTCAACAGGGGGTGGCTTTGATGAAGTGGATGATCGCCAAGCACAATGAGTTCATCACGAAAATCCACATGTTGTCTTCTCCTCATCCCATAGGGGATGATGCCGATGCAGACGCCATCGATAGTGCCTACAAACAGAGCCTAGAGCAACTTGGCCAGGTCAAGCTTCATCTGTTGCAGCCAGGGCACATGCTGAATTGTTGCCTTACAGACTTAAAACAAAACGAGCTTCTGGGCCAAGCGTTGGAACTGGCCATTTGTCAATCGTTTAAGTATGGAGAGGGCAGGTCAGTGACCTTTGACTTTGCCTTTATAGAGAAGTTCATCGTGGACAGGTTAATCAGAGGCAAAGCCTTGATTGATCCTGATCCAGCTCAAATCAGGTAACCCAACAGATTTTTATACTGATGAGCTGTTTATTTATGAGTGTTTATCCTGAAGCAATTTTCTTTTGTTGTATGGCACATTGTTAGAATGACAAACTTTATTGACATGAGCTCAAACAATCTTCTTCATAAGATGAAGACCCAAGTCAATCCTCAGGTAAGGCGTCTTTTCACCGCAACAAAGCTTGTTTCACATTAATGAGAGAGACAAAACTTTAATAACAAGGTAATCATCTCACAATATACAACAGGAACCTTTGCCAGAGGATCTAGGAGAACAAATCTTAACTGAATTAGGCATGGTTGAAGATGTGCAACGCTGCTTGCGCTTTACAGAGATATGTATGCATTTTCTGGCCAGTTCAGGTGGCCAGCCAGGGAATCTTCTTATGGAATATGCAGCTGAGGTGCTGAGCATTGATGTCGAAGATGAGAATAGTGGTTTCCGCAGCGCCACGCTTCGAACGCAAGTGAAGCTGACCCACATCAACTCTCTCTGGACGATTCTCAACAAAAGGGCCAACCCGGATCCTTTTAGTGCACTTGCATCCAAGTACAAAGAAATATACAGAGGAAGAGACTTGCAGAAATGGGTGGACAAGCTTTCACCAGAGGCCAAAGCTGAATTCGTGGCCACGTTGGGAACGTTCATCACGGTGCGTCTGTTGGAAGCAACAATGGACCCCAACGCAGTGGCACACCAGTATCTGATCAACTTGCTGGTCAACAATGATTTCAGGGCTGCGTGTGAAATGGAGCCTCTCTCTGTGAGAGCTCTCTTGGAATTCACAACTGCCAAGGACACCTTCCCAAAGACTTTTGCTCTGAAGCACTGCTTCCATGCCCACAAGCAGCTCGCCAACAAACTATCTACCAAAGTCTAATTTGAAGAGGAAAGAGAGATATATAAAGAAAGAGAGGCAAAAGAAGAAGAAGAAGAAGAAGAAGGGAAGTAGCAACTTGGCCAACTTAACACAAGGAAGTGTTGAAGCAACCAGATAACAGTCCCAATGTAGTAGTGAATTTTAATGTTTTTATGTTTGTTTATTTTATTGTTAACATGTTCCAATAATGTAAGAAGAATATGTGCCATAAGGGACAACGTAATTTCTCAACAGTGGGTGTTGTGCAATTGTAGGCCAAATTAAAATGAAAGAGTGACACATGTACTTAGCATTTATTTTGATTTAAGTTGATATTTTTAAAGCTTTGTTTAGTTCTTCCATGGTCAAACAAATTCCCCCCCCCCAAAGTGGGTAATCCATGAATTTTCCAGGTTCGAGAGTTGTGAATAATTATGGGGAAATTGAATTGAAGAAAGGAAAAATGTCCCTTGGAAAAGGAAGAACCCAATTCCCAAAACTATTGAGTGCTGATAGTTTTGTTGTCTTCTTCTTTTTGAGGTTCTTCTGCCACTACACACAAGATGCAACAAATTGCAACAGGAGGCTTTGAGTCTGCATTTGTGACTGGCGGCTCTGGGTTCGTGGGGCGCAGGTTGATTAGGGAGCTTGTAGGCCGCAACGTGAGAGTGAGGGCCCTGGCCAGGTCTCCCCAAGCCATACAAACTGTACAAGCTCTTGGAGCAGAACCAGTGCAGGGTAAGCAACCCTTCCCACTTGATCTTGCTTAATTAACCCCTCAAGATTTGCAGAGTTGAATTTGGGGGGGGGTGGATATGTCCTAAATTAGTTTTGAACTTTGTTTTGTGTACGGCAGGGGATCTGGACAACGTTGAGGCCATGACAGTTGGCATGAGCGGCTGTGAGGTGGTCTTCCATTCTGCTGCCAAAGTGACGCTGTGGGGAGACTGGAATGACTTTGTGAAGCTCAATGTTACTGTACTACTTCCCTCTCTAAATTCCTTTTCAATTATATCTAACTGTCATTTTCATGTGGAAATGCCTTCATAGGGCACAGAGAACGTCATAACTGCAGCGAAGACAAGCAAGTATGTATCATTTAACAGTATCCCTCTGTGTTTCTGTTACCATCACCATCACCATCACCATTCCCTACCAATGGATATGTGCTTTTCTGTCCAACACCTCCCAAATCCAAAAAAAGCACAAAGATCTGATATACTAAGCCATTGAATCTGACTAAACAGAGTCCGCCGGTTTGTGCATGTGTCAACAGAAGCAGTGTTAGTAGGAGACCCAATAATAGATGCTGAAGAGACACGCCCATACTCTAAAAACATATTTGGGCAGTACCCACGCTCTAAGAGTATGTTACCAACATCTATTCTCTCTTTCCCCTCGTCTCTTCTGCTTTCTCACTCGTTGCTCCTTTGTCATGACATTGTACAGTGATGGCAGAAAAAGTAGTCTTGGCAGCCAATTCTCAGGATCTGGAAACAGTGATTATCAGACCAAGGTACCTGTGTTTCCTTTTTATATTACACAAAAACACCAAGAAGAAGCAAACTAACCAAAAACCAAAACCAAGATTCATATGGGGGAAAGATGACACCACACTGTTGCCCCTGTTGATTCAAGCTATTCAAAAAGGCGATTTCAAGTGGTTTGGAGGTGGTGATTACCAAATCTCAATAACCAATATAGCAAACTGTGTTGAAGGCGCTATACTTGCTGCTGAAAGGTGAGTTAATTCCTGTTTAAGAACACTCCTTGTTGATAATTACCATTTGTTTTTTCACCATCGTGGTCCAGAGGCAAACCAGGAGAAATCTACCACGTGACTGATGGGGTCTCTGTGAACTTCAAAGCTTTCATGACAAAGCTCTTTGGTACACAAAATGTAGACATATCAAATATAGGTACCGCCTGGACGGACTTAGCTTTCGTTATAAACCTGCATAGGGCTGTTAAAGTAGAGCATGTATATTTGAATCTAATTTGAACTATTCTGTTGCTTTCAAATAGGTAACGTTCCTGTTTGGCTATTGAAGGGATTTGCTTGGTTGAATGAAACGGCATGGAACCTGCTTCCCTTGTCTGGAACACCCTTGGTTGTGCCAACTTCTGTCGCTCTCATAGGGGAAACAGTTACAAGTAAGTGCTGTCTTTGACCAAGCTCTTCATGGCTTACCTCTCTGTCTGCTTCCTCTGACTGTTTCAATTGTTGTTGCAGTTGTGGATACCAAAGCACGCAAAGAATTGGGATATCAGAACAAAGTCTCTGTAGAGGAGGGTTTGCAAGAACTGGTTGAAGAATTCAGAGCTAAGCAAGAACAGCAACAACAACCAACAAGTCAATAATAGTCTGTCTACTGTTAAATGGGTGGATGTTGAGATTTTGAGTGAGGATCAGTAAGCTGGATGCATATATCAGATAAGCAGTCTGAATGAGATGCTCCAACCAAGGTGAATTTGAATCTGGTCAGTTAGTTGTTGATTTGTTTCAGATTTTATTGGGCTCAATAGACTTTAGGTTTTCACAGATTGTAAACATTTCTGGCCAGGTAGGCCTTGATTCTATCTCTGTTTGAGATTCCCTCGTGGAACCTCTGGATGGCTGGGTAACCTGATATCACTTCTGCAGCGCCAGGTACATGGCGCTGAAGGGATCTCAAGATAGCAAAGAGGGCCAGATCTCCATAGCTCAACTGTGGCATGAAGGAGTGAGGTTAAGTGAGCTGGATGCATATATCAGATCAATGTAATTGAGCAAACAGGTCTCTTACCTTGGATCCAACAAGGAATCCATTGTTGCCATTCTTCTCAAGCAGGGCAGTGAAGGAGGCCAGTAGATTGGGGAGTGTCTGAGTCAACAACTTTTTCAATCCTTCCTCTTTCTTGTCCTCTGGAAGCACAAACTTGTAAATGATAATTTGGTTCAGAAGTTCTTGTGCTCCTTCATATGCAACGTCAATGAGGACGGACTCCTGCTCATTATTTCCAGCGTAGCCATGCTTTCTGGCAAGATACCTTGCAATGGTACCACTCTGCACGGCGGTAACACCAGGTTCCTCATAAAGGGGCACTTGCCCAAAAGTGAGCTTTCCTGTTGATCACTAAATGTAAGCTTACATCTCAACAACAAATGGAATGGCACCATTACTCACCAGAGGCAACTAATTCCTTCTTCTGTTCTGGCCAGTTGGTGACTGCAATGTAGTCATAGTCAACAGCTGCATCTTCAAGGATCAGCCTGCCCACTTCTGCCCTTCCGGCAGTGTTGAAGTAAGTGAAGGTGGGTTTGGTCACTGTAGTCGCCATTTAGTGATGATAGAGAAGTTGTGTGGTTGTTTTGTGGAGTGTCAGGTTTTAATTGATGAGGGAAGGATCAGCACTCATCTGCTACATTTATAAATATTTGGAGCCAAATGATGAGGCCACAAAACGGCGCTAGCTCTTGCAGACTACCGGCGATTGAGGTCAAGTTGGTTTTTCTTCATCTCTGATTTTACGACTTTATTATTGGATTATTTCTTCCACCAATAATACACACACACATGGGTGTAGAATTTTTTGTCAAATAATAAATAAATAAATAAATAAAAAGAAAAGAAAACAAATTTTTACGTTCTATTTTTTATGGGTTGATGTAATGGTGCTGAAAATTCTAGATCATTCTAGAAATGGGGAGTAGCTCCAAAAGGGGGGGGGATGGCGGGAAAGTGGCTGTTTGGGTATGGCTGTTGTGAGCGAGCAGGAGTTGGGCAGTGGTACTTTCAGGCCTGGAGAGAGAAGGACACGCGACCCCAGCCTAGGACCAGACACACAGACACAACACAAACGCACACACTTGTGATCTCAGCGTAGCCTAATAAAAAGGTTCCCAGAACCTGACTTGGGGTGAACTGAGATTGCCCTTCGAGGTGTGACCAGTGTCAGGCACGCACCGCTACAGTTCTCTTAATTAATATTAATATTTATAATTATATTAGAAACATTTCGCTCACCCACTGTTGTCTCCCATTATGATGACATTGTAAAAGATGGTTGTGGAATGAGAGTCAACAACAAAAGGGAAAAGGAGGAGGAAGGAAATTGTGCCTTTGATGTGCTTCCCAACGAACTGTTAGAAGACATACTTTTGCTCCACCTGAAGCCAGCCACCACATGGCAGCTTGTCTGCAAGAGTGTCTGCAAAAGCTGGCGCAACCTTCTCTTGGCACAACGACATCCTTCTTCTTTTTCTTCTCTTTCCACTAATTATGCTGCCAGCCTTGCTATTGATGGCCATTTGGAAGTGCTTCAATGGGCACGAAGCCAGGGCTGTCCCTGGAATGCAAAGACATGTGCCTATGCAGCTCGTGGGGGCCATATGGAGATATTGCAATGGCTAAGAAGCCAAGGCTGTCCCTGGGATGCTTGGACATGTGGCAATGCTTCTTGTGGAGGCCATTTGGAGGTGCTTCAATGGCTAAGAAGCCAAGGCTGTCCTTGGAATGAGTGGACATGTACCTATGCTGCTCGTGGAGGCCGTTTGGAGGTGTTGCAATGGGCACGAAGTCAAGGCTGTCGTTGGGATGAGGAGACATGTGCCAAAGCTGCTCGTAGAGGCCATTTGGAAGTACTTCAATGGGCCAGAGGCCAAGGGTGTCCCTGGGATGAGGACACGTGTGCCAAGGCTGCTCATAAAGGCCATTTAGAGGTGTTGCAATGGGCCAGAAGCCAAGGCTGTCCCTGGGATGCAAAGCGGACATGTGCCAATGCTGCTCTTGGAGGACACTTGGAGGTATTGCAATGGGCCATGAGCCAAGATTACCCTTCTCACTGGAATACAGCTCTCTGCAACTCTGCTGCTCGTGGAGGCCATTTGGAGGTGTTGCAATGGTTAAGTAGCCAAGGTTGTCCCTGGGATGAGTGGACATGTGCCAGTGCTGCTGAAGGAGGCCATTTGGAGGTACTTCAGTGGTTAAGAAGCCAAGACTGTCCCTGGGATGAGTGGACATATGACAATGCTGAGACTAATGTTCATTTGGAGGTGCTACAGTGGTTAAGAAGCCAAGGCTGTCCCAGCTGGTCATGATTGAATGTAAGGTCAATTGTAAAACAGACCTGAATTGTGTTGTTGTCATATCAAGTTTTATTCTTTATTATTGAATGTTTAACAAATGTAAAACAAAGCTGGCTCATTTGATGTAGTGGTTACCAGTTAATTTTATTCATTTGGTTGTCACCATATGCATGATAGAAAACACTTTTGTGATTGAGTAACCATTCCATTGACCTAGGGAATAAATAAAGAAAAAGAGTAAAGGTACAATTTTATTAATTAAATGTTGAACAGTTAATTTAAAATATATTAAGAAATAAATAATGAGATTTTATGAAATTTTTCTCAGTATCTAATGTTTTGATTTTGATTCGTTGTATTACAGTTAACTGATTTTTAACTGGTTAACACACTTTAACAGAAACATGCTTGTTGACAAAAAATAAGAGAATAACAACAAAGTTTAAATCAATCATTTCCTCTCCTTCTTGTTTTCTTTTTGCAAATACAGGTTTGCATTTGACTACCTACTACAATGTTTTTGGGCAGCGGTTCTCAGTTTTTATATGATGAGCCTTTCTCTTCAGATGAAGAGGAAGAAGAATTGGAGGAAGAAGAGTTGCCCACTGAAGAGGAAGATTCGTACATGCCCAGAGTGTCCAACAACAATGAAAAAGTGCCTCTTGCTGATTTTGTGGCAATAAAGGTTTCCCATCTCCCCCCCACCCAATGCACCAATTCATCTTCACTCACAGTAAGCATATCTGGACACAAGGCTCAAAAGCATGGTGCATCCAAATCCAACAAAAGAAAAGACAGGGGAGAATGGCAGGTGGCTCAGGATCAGGAGAAACTTCTCCTGTCCACCAAATATGGTTCTAAGTTTAGCTCTCATCAAATGTCCCTGATCCCACCATCCACCACCAACTCAGTTGGCCAAGCTCATAAGAGAAAGGCAAAGGGAGAGCAGCATCACGACAGTGGACCACATTACGTCGCATGCTGGAAAATTGAATTTTCCTTTGAAGATGGTGAGTTGTAGAGTGCAAATTGATTAATGTGCCACCCCGTTTAATCTACAATATATTGTTTTTCTCTTAGCACTTGCGCAATTGGAATTTCTGCTGCCTGAACGTTACCCTAATGAAGCACCCAATATATGTGTTGGACTGCATACTGTGAAGAAGGACTCTTCTGCTCCTGGGACCAATGGTAACAGTGATGATGCATCACTCATGCACTATGAGTACTATCAAGATACTTTACAGAAGTTCCTAGAGGAACAGGTATCATTTTCTTCGCTTGTACTTTTTTCTTTTCTATTATAATCATGACCTTCTTCAATTATCACAGAGCAAGAAAACAGCCACAGTTTCAGGCCTGATTGGGATTGTAAAAGAATGGTAAGCGCGAAAGGCAAAAGATATTCTTTAGTCTTACTTCAGCAAATCAAACCAACTTCTCTCAACAGGTTGACCTTTCAACAGGAGCACCGTAACAAATTAATCGAACTGTATTTACTCCCCTATTTATTTTTGTTTGGCTTCCATTCACTGAAGCTAATGAACTTTACTCTTTCATGCAGAAAGAGACAGAAGGAAAAGCGTGAGAGAGCTGAACGTGAGAGAGCGGAACGTGAGAGAGCGGAACGTGCGCAAGCAATGTCAACAACAAACTATAGATCAGGTGAGCAAAATCTGCATTTATGGACAACAGCAATTAACATCTGTACATATAACATTGAAAAGGATTCAAAGGCTGGCTGAAACGAGTTGGCCTTAAGAAACCACAACTAGACTGTGCTGACGGAGAGATCGACCCTGAGCTGCTTTTGGAGCGTCTGTTGGCGAACAGGACAAGAGGTAATCATTTAACGTTCTGCTCTGTTGGTTTCTAGTACGCATGTATTGAACAGACTGATGCCTAATTTTCAATTTGATCTTCCTCATTAACAAGCCAAAAGGAAATTGAGATCGCTGTGGGAAATGTGTGTTGAAGTAATTGGGAAGTCGCTGCTGCAATATGAATCGTTCGAAGGAGTGCCTCTGATAGTGAGACAGCGAGTCTTGGCGTATCTGCAAGAAACGGACATTCTGTTGCCTAGCCATTTGGCACTGTTACTTAATTCGGAATTCACCCATTTGAATCTGAGTCGAACTGCACGAACCTCTTCTTCTTATCTTGTTGACTACGATTTGACCCCAGTGGGACGCTGTCCTAATCTACAGAGCATTGAGCTCGGAGGATGCAGCGGCCTCCAGGAGGCAAGCTTTCAGGCTTTGGCCCAGTGCCATTCGCTGACCCAAATCTCACTCGATGATTGTGTTAAGCTGAGTGATTCCATGGTTGCAACCCTTGTCTTTGGATGTCCTCTAATCCGCTATTTTTCTGCTCAGAACTGTTCGTTGCTCACTGAAGCATCTCTCCTTTATCTTGGTATGTATTTACTTCTGCAGTTGACATGTCTTTTGTTTTGCGTGAGATAAAAATGCTAATCTATAAGAACGAAACATATTATTACAGGCAGAAGATGCATAGATCTTACTACAGTGATAGTCAACGGGTGTGAGAATATTTCATTGCATGGAATTATAAATCTTACCCGGCTGGCCAGCCATTTACAAATCATATGTGCAGAAAGAGTGGGCAACCGAGTTACTACCTCTTCTAGTCTCATCGACCCCAACAATAAGCCTTGTAATCAGTGGCTACATCGCATAGATCTAAGCCACTGTGACAATTTGTCATGGATCATTTTTGGACAGTTGCTTGCGCAGGTGTGCCCACGACTGAATACGATCAGGCTGGAAAAGTGCAAACGTATGTTTCTTTCCTCCTTTGTAGAGGGCATTCTTTCCAAATGCCCAACACTCAAGTCCTTCAGCTATGTTCCCTATGACCCACAGCCTCGCTCATCAAATTCCTTGGATTTGATCAATGTGGCCTTCTTAAATGGGACTGATTACCTGTCTCCCATCCTCTCCGAGGCGGCTGCTGAGCATTTGGAGAGAGCCAGGAGCAAGCAAAATAACAGGCCCGTGTTCTTCAAGTCTTCACAACAGCTTCTTAAGAACTCGCTTCAACGATGGACTCTGTCAAGCTTGACCTCGTTCTCATTAACCAACTGCCGTTTTTTGAATGGGTTTGAATTGATGGAGCTGGCCATCTGTATGCCCAACTTGACCTACTTGGATCTCTCGAGCAACGATATCCCCTTCAAACTACTTCTCTTTGCTATCTATCATTATAACAAAAGACTGGAAGTGCTGAAGTTGGCCAACACCACCAACATGGCAGAGGAATCTCCATCTTATTCAGTGCCTTCAAGGGTTTACAGAACAGCAAAGCAGAGATGTGAAGATAGAGAACAACTTCTTCTGGAAGAGATGAGAGAAAAGACCAAGGGAAAGGAAAAAGAGGTCGAAGAAGAGGAAGTGAGTGTGCAGAAGATGTGGATGCAGCGAGTTAAGCAAGTTCTCGTGATTGACACAAGAAGCTCAGCAAGCCTCAGAGAGTTGGACATTTCATACTGTGGCTGGCTTAAAGGTTTCTTATCTTCTTCTTATCTTCTTCTTCTTCTTGTTGTTGTTGTTGCTGGCCTGTTCTCTTTGTATTGTTCAATCGCTCTAAACATTACTGTTACATCTGTTTATAAACAGGCGATCAAATTTTTGAATGGATTGTGAAGCGCTGCACAGCTTTGGAGCAGCTCACAATGAAACGGATGCCTCACCATGCACATATGGCGCTCTTGGAAAGGTGCCAACAATGTAATCCAAAGCTTAACATCTGCTCATAATCATACCCCTGTGCACAGTACACTTCATAAATTAAAAAATCACTTTTTCTGAATCCTTTACGATTTCTTTTTAAATAGTATAAAAGGTAATAAAGATGTTATATATTTTATTAAATAAAAACTACCAAAACCAATTTCCAAGAAAAAAATTCTTCGTCCCTCAATAGGAAAATAAAGAATAAAATAGAGAAACAAATAATATCTGGACTATGTTAACCTCGCCTCGCAGTTTCATTTCCGAAACCAGACTTATTGAGTGAGTGCCATGTTTTGTTTTTCCTTAATGCTCCACGAGGACCACAATATTATCTTGTGGGGAAACCTGCTATCTTAGGTGAATGGAAGGAGGAAAGAGCTGTTTTGATGTATATGCACCTCCAGTTGGTTGACATCTTTGTCTTGCTCTAACAAAACAAATCTCTCACAGGAAGTTTGATCCAGAGCTTAATCTGTTTTGGGCAGAGGTATCCATTGGGAGATTCCTAATCCAGAGCATCTGGGTGGGGTCTATCGTTGGATTCTTCCGACCTTCCATAATCCTAAGATAGTGATGCCAGAAATTTTGGCGGGCGATCGCACTTGGCAAAATTCAATACCCACCAAGAGATCAGAGCCCTTGTGGCCCTTCTACAGTGCCCTGACATCGTCAACCTGCTGGGAGTTGTAGATATCCCACAGAGTTATATATATATATATCTTGCATGCTCACTCGACCAAATGATAGAGTATAAAGCTGATAGATTTTGATTTGGCCTCGTTTGCGCTTGAGGACCGGCACCTGATATGTTTGTGTACACAAGGGTTTTCGGCACCTGAGCTATGGAGTTTCTGCAGCCACGATTATAGTTGCACCAAGGCCATTGACCTGTGGAGCTGTGGGGTCGTTTTTGCAAGCTTGGTGAGTGAACTCTCTCTCACTCTCACTCTCTCACTCGCACGCACACGCACACTCCCCCTTGTTTCATTGGTGCGTGTTGTGTGTAAGGGGGACAGTGGCAAAAAATATGCATTATAATACTATAGTATTTGTCTCATCCCTTTCTGTTTTCTTTTTTGTTCTCCTTCTTGACCTGACCCGCAGCTGTTGAATCTGACCGTAAGTGATGATGCGTTTGTACTTGAGCTTGCCCAGGTTTTACGCCAGGATGGACCAGTGGTGCCAAAGCCGGTACTGGCTAAATGGTGCAGGCAAAAACTAAGGTAACCCACCAGTGAATGAATGAACATATTGAAAGTGAAGAAGAAAGAAGCACACATTCATCTCTGTTCTTTTTATGATATATCATTCATCTAACTAGGTGTATGAACTTTGAGGTTGGAATGGTGACGGACTGCAGGCAGCCATGCCAGCTGCAAGAGTGGCAGCCTTCTCAATTTTGCACACAGGCTGATATTGAACTGTTGGCACTTTTGTTGGAGCCAGACCCATTGTTGCGCTTCACTGCTGCCGAGGCACTCAGCCATCCTGCACTCTATCCCCCTTTGTGGCCTGCTCCCTAATCATTAACTTACCACGAAGTGACCTGAAAAACAACAATAGTTCAAACCCTAATTTGTTAACAACATTTTATTTTGTCATTGCATTCGGTTCTTTTAAGAATAACATTCTTGTGGCAAACAGATATTAATAACTTGTTGTGGTACCATTGATAATTATAACCACTTGTGGTGATATGTGATAATTATAACAAGTGGTAACAAAAAAAAGAGAAAGAAACCAACAACATAATTCTCTCTTCTCTCATTCATTCATCATCATGGCAGCTGTCAAAGGAGAGGGTAGTTGTAAATAAATAAATAAATTAAAGAGTGATTATTGTTTATAAAAGAAGAATAACATCACCTGTACACACAACTTTATTACAATGGAGAACGTGACAGCTCAAAGCATCCCATATGTGCAGCCTTGGGGTCAATTGGCCTCCCACGGATAAGAAAGCCCTGAAGCTGCGCGGTGTCACCCTGAAAAACAGAATCATAGTTGCACCCATTGTACGTCCAACAACCACTCCTTACTTCATTTCCTGCTCTCCCTGACGTACTCCCTGACGTACAGGTGTATGTGCACTGCAGTTGATACCTTCATTCTATTCTCTAACAAACGTCCTGACGAGTACGGGGGATAGTTTGAGGTATGTTGTTGTCTCTGCCAGAAAGCCAATGCCTGGTGTTTTGTCTTCCTTCCAAAAGAGGGAAAAAAAACACCAGGCAGCTGCATTGAATACAGTCAACAGGAAGAGCAAAGTGGCCCCTCTTCCAGGGCTAGGCATAGCTTTGTCAACCAAGAACTATTGGAGGACAAAAGTATTCTTTGGTGCTTCAGAATTAAGTAGTGTGTTTGATTGTATACTTCAAACAGATAATGGAGAGGGAGATAACATTCTCATGAAGGTAATCAGCAATGAGAGACATTGAAAGTCTATTGGCACCCTTTCCTCAATCTTTCTTGCAGAGCCTGTGGAAGTTTCAGTCTTTCCACATCTGTTGTTGTTTGACAGCTTGCATCTTCTACCCTTCGATATCCAATCGAGAAGAGATACTGTAACTGCCAGGCGAATAGATGATCGAGGGATAATTCCACAAGTGTAGCTCTGAATGAATTTTAAACACAATCTCATCAAGTATGCACATATGCGTGAATTTGCGTTGAAGATGAAGAAGCTTCTTACCTTTTACAGTGTTAAAAATCTTCCTAGCACTGATTTCATACTGCTTGTGCCCTTTTTCATCCACTGTTTCATCTCCCATGTGGCGGCACACAAGAGCTACAATGTCAGGTTGGCAAGAGTGTTGCTGTAGATGGAAGAATCAAGACCAAGGGATGGACCACAAGATGATGACAGGGGCGAACAAGGAAAGTATAGTAAGTATAGTTTTAAAGATATCATGTTGATGGAAAATAACCTGGACACTGTCTTGAAGGCATTGGAGCTGAGAGCAAGGTGATCAGGACTGCACTGTTGCTGTGGCAAGGACCAAAAAAAAGGACATTTTATTTTAAATATCAAATGGCCAATCACAACCTGTCAAACCTTTGTTTTTTGAAGGTAGTCTGCCTGATGTTGGCCTTTCTATAAAGTGTTAAAACCAAACAAATAATTTTCAACATTTAGATTGTGTGACAGCACTGCACCCAAATGATATATTATATTATAATAGGTGTGTGCAGACTGTTAGATTTTTCAAAGAACTTCAAATCATCATGCATGATGAAACTAATTAAAAAAAAACTTGATGATATGTATCTATACTATTTCCACTTCTTTTGCTGGCATACATAAAAAGGAACATAAGGTACACTCTCTTTGTCTAGCGAATCCCAGGGACAGCCTTGGCTTTTGGCCCATTCTAGTACCTCTAAATGACCATTCTTTGCAGCAAAAGTGCATGTATACCTATTCCAGGGACATCCTTGGCTCCTGAAATCAACATCGCATCATCATCTCAACCCCCTGGCTGCATACAGAAAAAATGAGTCGTCCCACCACCACCCCACCACCACCATGCTGACAGGCAAGAAAGTCCAATTGAGTGTTTATTAACACTCTTCCTCTCCCTTGCTTAACAAAAAAAAACATCTTCTATATTATTTACAAATGAATAAACACCCTATCTGAGCCAACCAGACCAAAGATAGGGTAAACACACACCCATCCACACACACACACACACACACACACACATGCACGTCCTTAACCAAAACATAAAACAATAAAAACCACGGGTGGGAGGGCGGGAAGAACAGAACACGCCTGAGCAAAAAAGAGAAAAAACATACCCTCTCCTCTTCTTCTTGCAATGTAATATATCACTTCGTTGCAACACCTATGATGGTGAGACCACCAATGTACTTCATGATGGGCACATCAAGCACAAACGACTCATGGTCCACATGGCTGAAGCCAGAGGACTTGATGGTGCCTAGGGTGTCACGAATAAGTTCACATCCATCTCCTGCGGTGTCACACACATGTTGTTAATCCATCAAATCAATTCATTAAGGAAAGTCTTCTTGCTATTGCACAATGTATCTCTCTCTGCTCTCTCTCTCTCTCTCTCTCTCTCTCTCTCACTCACTCTCACTCTCACTCTCTTATTCGTACCAACGATACCCCATGCAGGATTGATGAACTCCTGCAATGATCTCAAGGAGGTGCCATGCGGAAAGCCCACGTGCTCCAGGAAATAGAACTGGGCGCAATGAGGTGTTGCCAAAGGTCAGCAAAGGAAAGATGGCAACTACTAAAAGGTTACTACGTCAGTGCTTGGGGAGAGAAAACCTTTCCACCAGGCTTGAGAACTCGCCTGAGTTCAGCAACAATCCTCTGTGGCTCTGGCACTGTGCACAGCACGAGAACGGAGATGGCCGCATCATAGGTGTCATCTGCAACCGAAGCAAAAAACTCATCTGCCTTCTGCTGCTTGGCCTCAGCTGGCACATGTGTTGTGTCACATCACTTAGTAATGTGTGTCATCGTGCGTGTGCTTGGAATCAACACTTACCAGAGATGGAGGTGTCATTGAGCAAGGAGATGCGCTGTTGAAGAGCGTCAAACAGGACTGGATTGGGCTCCATGCCCTCCCACCTGATCTGAAGACCATCGCCATTTGTATTGAGTTGGGAGAGAATAGAGAGGTTGATGCCATCACCAGGTCCTATCTCCAGCACACGGAACTCGCCACTGCCAGCGCTTGACAGGACTTGGCCGAGGAGTGAGGCGCGTTTGTCGTGATGCAGGTCACTGTGGGACAGACAAGCCAGCCAGAGTCGCCCAAAGAAGTTCGCACGAACTGAGGGTGATGCCACCAGCATGCCCACACCCACTGCCACCAAAGCCACTGCACAACATGATGATTTATTAAAAAATGCTTTGGGGGGGGGCGCAACAAAGAAGTGCTGCTGGTTTGGTGATGTCAAAAAAGGGATCAAGAATATTGGTTATGGTACCAAAGAGGGCAGCAGCAAAGCCACTTGCTCTGAGAAGTTTGCCCATCCCTTCTGTCTGTGATACGGCAGCAATTATTTAATATGAATTTATTTTTTATTTTATTTTGCAACTGTACGGTTCGGCGAACAAGAGCGCTCACTTGTTTATTGCAATAAACCAATAAATTGTTTGTGACGGTACGCACTGCAAGTTAGTGAAGATGGACCCAGGAGCTGTCCCAGAGTGCAATGACAGCAGGGTTTGGATTAGTCACCGGCCAGGACTTCTGGAGGACAGCTGCACCAATCATGGCCTCAACACTGTTCAGAGACCTGCTCAATCAAATGGTTGTGGAATCAACCAAAAAATCAAGGCAGTGAATTAGAAATGAAGGGCGCGGTGGCGTACATACCTCTTGCACGTGAGGGGAGGAGGGCAGCATGGTGACCAATTGGTCGACTTGTGAGGCCACTTGCTTGGGGCTTGAAGCAGATTTGGCG
Organism: Acanthamoeba divionensis; assembly: GCA_000826405.1. NCBI lineage: Eukaryota > Discosea > Longamoebia > Acanthamoebidae > Acanthamoeba > Acanthamoeba divionensis. Next base: position 29,347 of record CDFI01107675.1, on the reverse strand, counting down.
CCTTTCTGTACCAGATTGTCAACCGCCTGCTGATTGACATCGAAGACTGCCAAGGGGTAGCCCGCCTTGAGGATGTTGCTCGCCATGAAGCCCCCCATGTTGCCCAGGCCGATGAAGCCTACAGCCTTTGTCAAAAGTGATTTTAACACAACCATATAGTTCTGAATTGGAGTAAGTGGGCATTTCTTTTTTGTTGCTTTAATTTATTATGGTGAGCAACACACACTCACCACCATTGTGACAAATACATTACAGTTTCATAGTATTTGATGTTTTTAGTGGAGGGATATGGTAGGTTGACAGGATAGTTATTATGGCAGAGTCACCAGCAACTGAAGTTGGAGAGTTGAGGGACATCAGACAGAGTTATAACCCACGCAGTTTCTCTTTTCTCACCCTAGTGGACGTCATATAGACTCCTCCCAGAATCTCTCTGACACCTCTCAACAATGGAAGGAAAGAGAGACCAAGTTCAAAGATTCTACATGGGCAGTGTAGAGCAGAGATCAGCTGTGGGAAGCAGTGGTTGAACTTAGATTTGAGGTTTGAGAGTGTTAGTGATGAAAAATCACAAATAAACTCCATTTGGTTTATTTCTTCTCAAAGAGAAAGTGTGTATGTAAACTGTTAGTTTGAGGCAGCTGCTGGTGGCACTAGAGCAAGACCTATTGTTGCTGTAGCAGCACTCAGCCATGGTTAGGACTTTATCCCCCTTTGTGGCCAACTCTCTCTCTCTGGGCATTTCTCTCCTTTCCTTATTATTAAAACTATGCTTGATAATTTTTATTGAAACGTTGGTTATAGAAAAGAAGTTAGATATATTATGGTGTGTGGATCACATCATATATTGGTGATGATTAGTGGAATAACAATATGAGGGTTGCTGATGGTAAGTGACATATTGAAAGCAATTACCAAGTGGTAGCCATGCTTGAAGGTCACTGAGTTGAACAAAGAGTAGCCCTGCAGGTGCACAAACCTGATGGGATATGTGATCTCCACGTTTTGTATGTTCTCCAATGCTTGCACGTGCAGTGGAAATGTCAGTGCGTACCCATGCTTGCCTGCTCCTCTATGCCAGACTTTCTTGCAAAAAACAACATTTTCAATAGTCTCCTAGATGGTCACTGGCACAGAGTGTACCTTCTCGTGTGACTTCGTATTGTCCACGCTCAGTGTCAACTTCATATCTTCTCCTAGATTGAACCAGGACCTTTCTAATTGTGCTCCGAAGGAGGCACCACCACTATGTAAGAGGAACTGCTTCGTGACCCTATGCTTGACGTGGTGGCCCCAGATGTCCTTGATCATCTGAAGAGTTCGCTGTTGAGTTGCAATTGACTCATTCATGAAGATTTCAGTCTTGGGAGAGACGATGTGAGAGTGAGGAAATTGTTGGACATCTGCAACGATGGCAGCAGCGTGGTAGTGAATCTTGAAGTATGTGTTTTTGCCCTTGGATGATCTGAAGAATGTAGTGGACAGCTTCTTCAGTTTGACAATCCCAGGAATTGGGAATCTGAAGGGATATCTGTGTGTGCCTCCATCAATTGTTGTCCTCAGCATTTTCCTATCTTCCCACCGATGAGCACCAAGGATTCTAAAGTAACATTCAACAAGAGGCTTTTCACGTTTTACGTAACCCTGAATTACAAACACTTAAGCTAAGTGGGCAAAATGAGGAGACTTCAGATCAGTTCTATGAATGCAAGTTGTAACTCACAATGTCTGGCACACGGGCACGCCAGCTCTCTTTGCCTTGGAATAACACGTAAATGCCATGAGTGGCTAAAGACTTCTTTGCATGCACTATCACCTGTATTGGCCAAAATAATAATATATATCAGACCAGCACACGACCAACGTTAACATTAAAACAAATAACCAAAGCAACATAGAACAGAGTAGCTCACCTCTCCTTCTAAATAGTGCAGAACATCATCTTTGTCACGAATCTCCAGATGGTTGGTTTTCAGTCAAAGAGCGACACTATTGCAGTTTTTGTGCTTGAACTGGAAATTCTCTTTATCATCCTGTTAATTGAGGAGGAAATGGCCAATGAGACTCTGTTCTCTATCTTCCTCAAAGCTTCTTCATTCACAAACATTAACCACAACATGTTGGCGTATCACTGGCAACCTTACACCAGACATACCCAAAGTGGCGTGTTATCATTTGGCACGCGTGGGGTTCTGAACTCTAACGCAACACAGATAAGCTCCTCCAGCAGCAACTATGGCAGCACCGACAACCACGCCCTTGTTCACATGGCATTTCCTCTCCTCACACCCTCGCACAGGAACAGCGGTGGCTCCATTTGAAGCAGAGGCAGCAGCAGATGCAGCAGACATGGTGAAGTATATTTAGTCTATTTAGTTGAAGTGTACTTGGCTTGTGTGTTTGCTGAAGGTTGCAAAGTATGAAGGGTATAGTCATTTTGCAGTCCTTATTTAAATGCACAGTAGCATGGAAAGGCAAGGAGGAATTGAAAGAGGTTCTTTCACCCACAAGAGTGAAAGGGTTGTTCAGTGAGCAGCCACCGAAGGGCTAGGGTTGAGGGTTGAGGGTTGAGGGTTGAGGGTTGAGGGTTGAGGGTTGAGGGTTGAGGGTTGAGGGTTGAGGGTTGAGGGTTGAGGGTTGAGGGTTGAGGGTTGAGGGTTGAGGGTTGAGGGTTGAAGAAAGGGAAAACGCAAGTTGGCGTGCCACCACCAACACGAACTGGAAACAACAGTTGACAGATTAGAAGATTACCACCCGCCCGCCCGCCCCCATTTACAGCATCACTCTTCGTTGGCCTTTTTTTTTTGAAGTGCAACGTTGGGATTGGACATGTCCGACGGCCAGAATAATGCTGAGCATTCTCTGAGCCCCTCTTCTACTTCTACTTCTTCGGCCGGCTCAGTCTTTTCGTTGGGCTTTTGGACTCATCGCAGGGGCAGCAGTGGCAGCAGCAGAGGTGTCAGCAGTAGCCACGCGCCAGTTACTGCTGCTGCAACGAGCCCCCCCAGCGAATCTATTAAGGACCCATCTGCAGGTGCAGTATCTCTTCCTCCCACTTCAAAGGCCTTGCCTTCTTTTAAGCATGGTGCAAATCTTGAGCCATCAATAACAATTTGATCAAAGTGTAGAGGAAGCTTCATCCAAAGATTATTAAGCTTTTCTGGTCTTTGCAGGGCCAGGCAATGATGATGGTCATAGTGATGGAGCGACGCTACTCGACACTCCCAACCGTACAGTGCCTCTCCACCCACCCCTCGTGCCCCGCAAGAGGAAGCCTTCCCCTCCCAAGCCACCCCCTCGTACTGGCAGCTTCTCATCATCTCAGAATCAACAGCAGAGTTCTGTGGTTGAATATTCTGACACCTCTTCATCAACGTTGCCTGCTCCATCTCCTCCTCTTTCACTTGCATCGTCACCTTCTTTCATCGATTCACATGACGCTGCCATTATTTTCCAAGAGGACTATGAGCAACAGAGCACAGCAGAACAACAGTGGAAATGCATTGCATGCATCTCATTGAATTCTGGCTATGTGAGTATGTGTGACATATGTGGAACTGGAAAAGACAGAAAACTTCAAACAGGCAAAGAGGACGAAGGAGAAACAACCGAAACTGAGATATCAGAAATGCATTCAGCACCGAATGAAGGTATATTTCTTTTGTGTATTGTTGTTTTCTGCACATTTGTAATGTTTGGTGACTAACGATTTGTGCAGGAGAAGCAAGTGGAAAGCCTGCAGTACGACTTAACGAGACGCGAATAGGCACCATTACTAGCAAGTCTATTCTGGTATTTGTTTGAACTTCGTTATAATATTATCAAGAGAGGTAGTTTTTTAAATACAACTGCCTGAATTATCATTTTTAACAAATATTGCATGCAGGTAATGATAGATAACGACCGATGCAATTCTCAAAATGTAGCTGACGTCAAGGCACGATCGAAAAACGCAGAAGGCTTGGGACATAATGAAATTGAGGCTCTTAAGGTACCACACCAAACAACAAGCGAACAAATGCCATAATAAAAACATATGACTCAACTGCTATGCAATAAAAAAGGAGCCTGAGAACACCCATGAATATACATCCAACAAGGAGAATCAACCAAATGAAGAAGAAAAGAACAGCAGAAGCGATCTTGATAAAGAACAAGAGTCCTGGGAGCATGCTGAACCAAGACGACAAAAGACAAACAGCTGGATGGGAAGGCTATTGGGAGAGGCTCCTGCAGAATATGATATTGTAATCAGCAAGCCATTCGATTTCAATCAGATAGAAGGATATGAGCCCTTCTCTCTTGAATCTTCAGGAACGCAAACCGTTCCTCAGACAAAAGCAACTCCTCCTCCTGTTCCTCCTAAGCCTGCCTCTCAGCAAAAAGCCAGATCTCCCCCTCCTGTTCCTCCTAAGCCCATCTTTCCGCAAGAGGCTAGTCCTCCTTCTGCAAGCGTTGAGGAAACTCCAAAGACCCAAAACGGCTCTTCTCCTAATGTTGTCAGTTCACCAAAGTCTACGACTCCTGCCAACAGATCAATGTAAGTTATATCTTTATTGTTATTTCCCAAAGGTCAGAGAATGACGTCTTCTTTTATCAACAACCATATAGGAGGCAAACCCTTTTTCCTATGTCATTCTCCCCTTTCTCTTCCTCCTTCGTTTCAAGGGATGAGAAAGCAGACAACTTAGATGCGGAAGCCAGGAGAGAAGCTCGCAAGATACTTCCTACGGACATCATAGAAAAGAGCCTCGAAATGATCGAAAATCGCAGTTCTACGTTGATGTTCAACTCTGATGGATTCAACGAGTACAATATCCCCTCTTCCTCTTTACTTTTACTTTTCGTTCATATGGATGCAAGTAACAGACTATGTATATTAAATTCTGAATCCCATATCCTGCACAGAGATTCAGCTTTCCCATCGCTGCCGCATGAATTCGAGGGCAAATCTACTGATGAAAGCAATGACAACAAAACCCAACATTTGAAGAACGTTGGTGTATCTTCTGAGCCCAGACAGTTTGATCAGGTACGGTTCAACACACAGAGAGTCACTCATGAGTACATCACTGTTCCCAGATCGAAATGTTGTTCTCCTTAACACCACCTTGATGGATATACAGAAATACTGGAGCGCTTATGAGAAGGTTATCATATTTGTCCAGTCATATGTACGACGCTTCGTCGCCATGAAGAAATTCAAGATACACAGTATATAACATCCCCTCCCCCTGCCCATTTGCTCTTTAATTCATTCGTTTGTTTGTTTGTTTTTTGCAAAGCCTGATGCCATTTGCTTCTTGTCTAGAAAACCGGCGTTTGATTGTGAACGAGTTGCTTTCGACAGAGCAGACCTATATCAAAGCTTTAGAATTCTTATGTGAGGTACGTACCTAGTTGTTGACACACACACACACACACACACACACCTTGTACGTCTACAGCTACAATGTGATATAATAATGATTTAGTGGCTCAACTGAAGAAACTTAATCTATCTGTCTGTCTGTTTGTTTCCAGTGTCGGAGAAGGTTAGAGAACCTGTCCAAACCAGTGCTCAGTACAGTTGAAATAAAGGTAAAGTGAAATGTAACAAATAGCTCATTAACATTTTTTTATATGTTCCTTGTTGGTCATGTCTCATTCATCCCTCTTCAATTTTTTTTTCCATCCATTTGAAGACCATATTTTCAGAAACAGAGACCATACTATTGTATGCACACGAGCTGGAAAGCAAGATGCGACCGCGCATTATTCGTTGGCACATTTCTCAAAAGCTGGGAGATGTATTTCATGAAGTTGTGAGTAGCCCTTCACATATCCTTTGATCAAATCCATAGATCACAATTAGTATTTCATTTTTCTCTCTCAACTAATCACTCTTTTATCTCTCTCTCTCTCTCTCTCCCACACACACACACACACACACACACACACACACACAGCAACCTTTCTTCAAGGTCTACAATAGGTACTTGATTGGCTACAACAGAGCTTTGGAGGCTTATCGAGTACAGATGTTGAAGAACGCTGCCTTCAAATCACTGGCAGAGGAATGGACCAAAACCTTTGGACTTGACCTGCCGTCCCTCCTCATCATGGTATCCTCTCTGCTCTCTGCTCTCTCTGCTCTCTCTGCTCTCTCCTCTCTCTCATCTCATCTCATCTCATCTCATCTCATCTCATCTCATCTCATCTCTCTCTCTCTCTCTCTCTCTCTCTGCTCTCCTCTCCTCTCCTCTCTCCTCTCTCTGCTCTCTCTCTCTCTCTCCTCTCTCTGCTCTCTCATTTCTATCGGTCTGTCATAGCAACAAAGTTAATAGTGGCCACTTATTATTTTTTTTTTCTTGCAGCCGGTACAAAGGATTCCTAGGTACATATTGCTCTTGCACGCGCTCGTCCGCCACACGCCTGCTTGGATTGCAGACTACAAAGACCTCTGCACTTCACTTCAGCTCATGAAGGACTTCACCGCATCAGCCAACTCAGCCCAAAAGAACTACGAGCGCTATCAAGCCATTATACAAATCGACCAAATGCTGCAACCAAAGCTCTCCGTACATATCCGCCCTATATTATATATCTCTATATCTTGGTCTCTTTACAGTTTTTTTAAAATTGCTTCAAATGTTAACACTTACTTATATTCACATATTCTTGTGAATTTTTTTTTTTAATACAACGAAGGGTCTGGTCGTGCCTCATAGGGTGTTTCAGGGGGCAGGCATGTTGCTGCAGCTGGATGACACGCGGCTGATGCGACGGAACCAGAAGAAGCTCAGATATGTGTTCCTCTTCAGTGACCTCATGCTGGTCACCAAATTTCATCGCCACGAGAACAAGTACCGCATCAAACTGGTCGTCATCCTCAACAACATCATCATACTGGAACACTATCCACAGCTGCCTCAAGGTACCTCCCTCTTCTCCACTTCTTCTTCACTACACATATCTACAACATATTCTTATGTCTTTTTTTGCTTTTGCTTTTGCTTTTGCCTTTGCCTTTGTGCTTTTTGCTTTTTGCTTTTTGCTTTTGAAGTGGAAGAGGAGGAGTGTTGCTTTGTATTGCGGAGTCGCCTGACGAGTCAGAAGGTGGTCTTCAAGGCGCGAAACTTGGAAGACAAGATGTCCTGGGTGATCGCCCTCGAGCGTATCTTCTTCAAGCTCGACGAGACGATCAGAACACGCCACCCCAAATAGGGTGTTAACTCTCTCTCTCTCTCTCTCTCTCTCTCTCTCTCTCTCTCTAACACACCCCTTGCTTCGCGGCTGTAAATTTTTTTTGAGTAAAAAGATTTCATCTTGAAGAAGTTCAACTAGGAATCAGCTCCCAATCAAGAAAAGAAGAAGAAGAAGAAGGAAGAAGGACTCTCTTGTTTCCTTTCTTTCTAATTTTTTGCAAGGAAGATGCATCTTTGTGACCCCAAATGCAATGAATGTGAAGAAAACCAAGAAGCAACAACAAACAACCAAAATAACAATTGGTGGGGGGGTTGAACAATAGAAGGAAGTGGATTGGTTGGAAAAAAAAGCGCGCCAAAAAGAACCTGCGGATCCAAACCCAAAAAAAAAAAGAAATACCCAAGGCAGAGGTGGTGTGATCAGCAGTTTTTTGCGCTACAAAAAATTGAAGCTTTCATGCAATTGCATGTTTTGAACGAGTTTTGAATAATGTCTGGACATCATATGGTACGCAGAGTTGTTGCTGGTTCACACCACCTTCCACGATCATGTAATCTGACTTCCATTGTGCAGGGTACACAAGTTGAAGACTGCTCTCAGGAGCCCGCTTTCTGCTTCCAGTGGCGTAATGTGCCCCAAAATAGCAACGATGTGCTTATATCCACCCCTGAAGGTAATCTTATTTGTACTACAGTGGCACATGCTTTTGTTAAACCTCTCTTTTACTCAGAGCAAAAGCCCCAACCTTCTAGCCAGAAAACAGAAGCCATATCTTCATCTGAGACCCAGCTGCCTGCCAGCCAGCATTCTCTGGTGGCAGCAACTCCACACAGCCATCAAGACCAAGGGTTTTTCCTTCGTTCAATTGATATCACACAGTTAGTACCACGATTATCTCATCTCATGATTGCTTCACCAAATGGTATCCTCAGACAGGTCTCGCTGGTGCAGGCTGCAGATGACGACCTGTTTGAAGAGGTGGCGGAAAGCACACTACTGGCTGATTTTCTCCAGACAGATAGGCTCTCTCAGGACTTCTCACAACTTTTCTTGGACCAAAATGACCACCTACTGGCCACTGATGTATTTTGCCCCCTATGTGTTGACCTCGTTAAGCACTTACTTTCTCTTCCAACAAGGCAAATGGAACAACAGAGAATAACAGTTGCACTGGTGCTAATCTTGCACACCTTTTCCAAAGAAAGAGCAACCGAAAGTCAGAGGTAATTTGAAGAAAAGGAGCCAGGATAGGCCCCCGTCATTGGTTTTAAGAGGTTCACACGACGTTTTCTTCCGATGTATGAAGAAGGTGAGACTATGTGCAAATTGCCATTTAACATCGAAAACTCAACTGCTGCTACTGGGAGGTGGCACAACTGGGTACAGTTCACGAAGTTCATTAGGTCAACGTTTGTGTGGCCACAAAGAATTGATTTGATTTTTTTACACCCTGAAATATAGGCCTCTGTGCAAGAACTGCAGGCAAGAGACAAGAAAGAAAAGGAAGAGAAATGCAGAATCAAAAGCATCAAAAGGAAAACGAAGAAAAACAGGAAGAAAGCCTTCCACAAAGACCCACAACAAAAAGAAGTCAAAGGCAGGCACGAAAACAACGACCACCACCGCCACCACAACAACTAAAGATGCAAACAAGAGTCAAAAGAGGAAGAGGAAGAGGAAGGACGTCTGGTTCCCGTGTGCGCCTGATTGTGAATCTCCATCAGGCTCAGAGGGCACACACATGATTTGGTGCGACTCCTGCAACAAATGGTATTTGCGCTCTCTCTGGACCACAACTTCAAGAGGGCCTTCTCTCTCATCCTTAATATTGACCACATTTTCAATAACCTCTACTACACCAACAGGTATCACACCAGCTGCCAGGGCCTGAGCAAGGACCAGTGTGCCCGTCTGTCTTCTTATTTCTGTTTGCGTTGTGTCGCCCAACAACAGCCACAACAACAGTCGCAACAATCAGCCACACAACAGCAAACGCAGAACAACAACACATTTACATCTTAATTTGTCTAACTATATGGCTTAACATTTTCTAAACAGGGAGTCAAATCTTGATTAGCGCATTCTTATCATTCCTAGATTCATACCTTTTACATTTTTGAACTTCCTTGCGCAACCATCTTTTCGGGTATCGCAACATTTCAGTATTTTTGTGGCATTCCTCTAGGAAAAAACCACAAACTGGCCAATCAACACGAGGCAAAAACCAGCTCGAGGCACCAACCATTGGTAATCAGCTTTTTCGCAATCATGCATTTTGGCCTGGACACTCTTTAATGATCCCTTACTATCTTCGCTCAACACAACAGAAAACGAACAGGTCCCTAGCAGAGACACAATGATGTTGCGCCGTGGTTTGACTGCCGTCAGACGGGTGTTGCCTGCAGATGCTGTTGTTGCAACAAACAACACACCACACCACACCAACCAAGTTGTTGTTTCTTCTTCTTCCGTTTATTGGAATACACGATGTCAGCAGCGCAGGTATGTGTGCGACGAAGCTGAGCCCCTGGAAGATGAAGTTAAAGTAATTCCCAAGAAAGAGCTTTGGCACCGAATCTATAACAAGCTCCAAAAGAAGGACTCCTTCGTGCTTCTCGATGTGCGCCTGCCCAAAGAAACTCGTTGGGGAATCATCCACACCGCCCACAACATTCCCTGTAAGTGTGTACACAACCAAAAAACGATCTTCTCCTCTTTAATCAATATTGCCCCCCCCCCTTTTTTTGTAAATCAATCAATATTGACATTGAAAACAATTTCAACATGTGCAATCTAACATCTGATGGTGATGCGATGTAGTGGTAGAGCTCGCAGAGGCGTTGAAGCTGTCAGAGGAGGAGTGGGAGAGCAGATTCCGTTTTCGTAAACCGCGCGCGGAGGAGGAGATCATCTGTTACTGCCGGACGGGCGCGCGCGGAGAGAAGGCATGTCAGCTGCTTCGCACGCTTGGCTACAACCGCGCGTACAACTATGAAGGCTCCTCCATGGAATGGCTCTTCTACCACTCTCACTTCTCTTCTTCTTCTTCTTGCTCACACCTACATCAGTATTAGTGGAGATCACAACAAGCCATAGGAGGGACAACTCGAGGACATACCCACCATCCACATCTCCTTTTTTAAAACCACCAAAAAGAGTTCATCTGAATAGATGTCTGATGTACAGATTATGGTGATGGTGATGGATGCAAAAAGCTTTTGGCTAGCTGAGTTGGTACCTTTCCGCAGTGCACAATACATATTTAACCATGAATTCATCTCTCATCTGTAAGTGGCTTCGAAATCGTGGCATGGTTGTCACACATTCCCTGCTTTCTTCTTTCTTCTTCTTCCTTCCTTCCTTCCTCATCCATATGAGAACACATCAGATGGTCTCAGCTCTCTTCATTCAGCAGAGACATTTCTCAGCCATCCTCAGCATTCCTTCCCCCCCCCCAAAACTCACTTTAATTAATAATTATTGTTATTTTTGTGAACCGAACAAATTGAGCAGATTCGATGGTACCACTTCCATTAATCGGGTGATGTGTTGGCAGCTGTGTGTATGCTCAAACAGAGAGCAGAGAGCATTTCAGGCCCAGAATCACTTCTTCAATACAATTCGTTAAACGTTAAATAATGGTCGTTGGGGGGGGGACCAGGAGCTCTTCTGTGGCGCACTTTGTTGTGTGTTTTGGCACAAAGGAATTACGGTTTGTGTGTGTGGGAGGACAGAGAGAGAAAAATGGATGGCCAAGGGGTTGCTGTTGATGGACAGGAGATTCCACCAACACACCACCACAACTCGGTGAGCGATGATGCACCCCACTCGAACGGCGGCAACGAGGAATGTGCAGATGACGATGATGATGATGAGGGGGCGACGATCGCAACGACCACAGCGGGTGATGGTGAGAGCAGCAGATCAGCTGATGTGATGATGTGGGCAAACGCAGAGCGCTGCCAAAGGCTCCTGCGCTGTCTCTTTGTTCCCCCCTCAGAGGGTGCTGAGCCGCCCACCTCATCTGCAGATCTCATCCTGCTGGAGAGCTGTGACCAACAACATCGCCCCAAAAACGGTACCGCGGCTCCAAAATTTTGCACAATTCTCAATTATCTAAAACAATCTCTATCTGAAAGATTAACATTTCGCCCCCCCCCCAAAATCTCGTCTCCATTCAACAATATTAGAGAAACATGAGGTCGCCATGGTTGTCGATGACATGTATTACACGCTGGAGCACAATGAAGCTGACTGGGAAGCTTTCCAGGTTAGCAGATATCCCCTGACAGTGCAATTCTGTTTTGTTTCGTGGTCGCGGTCAGACCAAAACGTCTGCTGAGAGACTGAATGATTCTATTCCTTCTGTGTTTGCTTTGCTTTGCTTTGTGGTCGCGGTCAGACCAACCCAAATCTCAAGGGAGAGTCTCTCGCAATGATGATGAGTGCTTCTTCTTCTGCTGCTTCTGCAGAGAAGACATTGGCAGGTGGCTCTGTGGGTGCTTCATCTGCAACGTCAAATGGAGAGGATCAGGGAAACGGAACTGCGGCACTCAACCACCCTTCTGCTCCACACTCTATGGCTCGGTCCCCAGACTCTTCCGAACGAACACACTCAGCGTGGGTACTCAAGCCCTTTCCATCTGCTGCTAAATGACTCAACACAGGAATTCGCTGACAACAATGCATACAACTTGCGTCTGTCTCAATGGGTCTCTACTATTGATAAGAGATTTTTAATTTGCACCTTGCTTATTTCAGGCAGAGTTATATAGGTCCATGGAAGATGTTCTGAAGATCCTGAAGAAAGCAGATGTATGCTATCCTCTTCCCCTGCGCTCTTTCTTCTCTTATATGTTATTTAATCATGTTATTTGTTAGGAGGAAGCTATATTTGTAAACAGAGTAAACAAGCGGGATGCACCTGGCTACTACGATGTCATTGATCAGCCCATGTACTTCAACTATATGGCAAAAAAGCTAAAACAATCAAAGTAAGACTATTCTGCAAGCTATCATCCAGCTGTTTGTTTTAACTCGGGGTGGCGCTTTGTTGGGTGGGCTATCAGTTATTATAGCAAAGCAGAGTTTCAAGCAGATTTAGACTTGATCTGGTCCAACTGCCGCCAGTACAACATTGACCCTGTATCTATTCCCTTCCTTTTGTCTGACATATCCATAGCTCACACACTGCAGTCGTCGATTTATAGGGTGAGGGCCAATATTCTCGAAGCGAAGGCCAACGAGCTCATGGCCTCTGTGCCAGATGTAGATCTGTCTCACATGCGTGAAGATGGCCTGGTAGCCAGGTACTCACACTGTTCCCTCTCTGTATTCATGACAAAAATATAGAAAAACTTGCAAGATTTTCTGATTGGGGGCAATGGAGCAGACGCTTGAAGGGACCAGGTAGGCCTCGGAAGATCCATGTTGCTGCTAATGTTCCTGCAACTACTGAAGATGACTCTGCTCTCCGGGCACCTGCCGTTGAGCCCAAAAGGTCTCTCTGCTTTCTACTCTGAACATTCAGAGCACATTACCATACTTCACATTCTAATTTTCTGACATTGATGGTGTGGAAACAGAGGGCCAGGTCGTCCACGTAAGCGCCCGGAGCCACCACCAGCTTCTACGGAGGCTGCTTCCTCGAGTAACCTCGTCTCGAGCAGTGCTACTGTAGCCTTTCAGCACAGCAATCCATATAATTACTACACACACTTTCTTCCTCAAACACAGGTAAATCAGTAATATGGATTTCTTTCAATATCTGGCTAACGGAGATCATATGCAGGAAATGTTGGAGGTGGAAACACGGAGGGCATCAGAGGACCCATTTGCACCCCAACTTACACACTGGACTCACCTCACACGGCCCTATCGCTTGCGATGCACGGTATCATTGGCGCTTCACTGAACACCATGTTGCTTCTATGTTTATCAACTTACAAATTATTCCTGTCAATAGGAATACTGGGAAGAGCAGCAGAGGCTGCCCTTTGGAGATAGAGACCTCATAGTTCGGACGCCCACCCGAATGGCCGAGTTTGCACAGCTTCATCAAGGTCTTCCCTCTCTCCTCCCTCTCTGCTCTCATACAACTGTTTTCACGTTAATTAACTATAATTGTTGCACAGAGCGGAATCTGTGCATACCAACAAGTGAAACGACTGCGGCGAGACTGCCACTTTTCTGTCCAGAATTATCACACTATGCAGATGGTGTCCCTATCTTCGCTCTGCCTCCGTCTTCTTTGTCGCCCGCACCTGAGAATGGCGAGCACGCACAGGACTCTGCTTCGTCGCATGTCCCCTCTTACATCCTTGACAATATTTTGGTAAATCTCTTCTTTCTTATTGAATGTAAGCGTTATATAAAGCTATACCAGCTTATTATTTCATATGCATGAATCGATTATTTATGTAAAGCTAATTATTTTCTATGTTTTGTATGAATCGATTATGCATGTATCTACAGGCTTTGGAAAGTGTGAGAACTGTTCGTGAGGAATTGATTCCCGGAGAGGAAGAAAAAATGGGCACTGCCACTGGAGCCAAGAGACGAGCTAGCTCGACGCTGCGACCAGCCCTCGGGTACTCAAATCTGACTTTAAGTCACAGTCGGCTGCGACACCCAGAGCTCGCCTGGCGCCATACAATTGCATTACTTCTCGCCCATTCTGGATTCCAAGGCAATAACACCATATATTTTTCCCCTCGTAGATAAATGAGCACACCATTATTTAATCTCTCTGCTCTCATACATGTACACAGACATGCTGATAATCTTATATGTTTCATGTACGTGCAGGAACTAGTAGAGAAGCTTTTGAGGTGATTGTGGACGTTGCCAGAGCATACCTTCTCAAATTAGGAAAGATATTGCATTTGCAAGAAGATAATGCCATGCGTCCACCTGCAATGGTATATATCACACAGATATCAACCTTCGTTCACCATTGCGATATCTTTAGAAATAGCTTGACTAAACTTATATTGACCTCTGCTTATGGGTCTCATGGCAGGAGGTCCTAAGAGGTGGGCTGAGCACCATGGGCACTACACCGCAGGCGCTCAGAGCTCATGTTAAGGGTCTGGCCATTCAGGGGAAGCGCTTGAATGCTATTAATGGGCACCTCAGGAACCGCCAACGATTGCTGTCTGCTCAACGACAACCACCCGCAGATAAAGGTAAAGAAAAATGGACACTGACCCATACTCAAGAAAACCAGCAAGTACTTAACTGTTTTTTTTTTTTGCTATAAATCAGGTGGACACGTACACAATGGTATTGAATCTCGAGAAACAGGCCCTTCTCCTGGTATACCCTGATCTTCTTGAATATTATTAAAATTTATTGCTTAAATATATATGTGTGGTTGCAGAGGGAGATTGTGAAGCGTATGTAAATGGAGAGGGAACACATGAAGAGGAGACGTTGTACAGTGATGGCAGTGAAGACCGGTCCCAGCTTGGCCACATGGATCTGGACACGAAGGAGACTGAATTGGAGGGAACAGCAGATGATGAAGAAGCACAAGATCTGGATGCTTTAGCCCTGGGCTATACTGCTGACATGTCTCAGGTATTGATTTTCCATCCTTTATTTCCTGTGTCACATGGGTTTCTTATCAGTTTGAGGAACAAAACAGGAAGCCTCTGCAGGTTTGCAGAAGAACGGTAAGAAGCGAGCTACTGACGCTTTGGAATCTGAAGATTTGCCACTTGAACATGTACCCTTCTCTCCTCTCTCTCTCTCTCTCTCTTTCTCTCTCTTGTGTGTGTGTGTGTGTGTTGTCTTGTTCAGTAATATCTGTGCGAATTGTCTTACTTTTTGATATCACAATGAAGAAAAAGCAGAGGACAGAAAATGATAGTGAGGCGAGCAAAGCGGCGGCCAAGCGCGGGCGGCCACGCAAGAAAAGCAAATGACCCGTCTATTAAGAGTGTACATATTATTAAAAGTAAAAGCCAAGCATTGCTACTTCAACAACCAGTGAGCCACGAGGTACAGAGAGCACATGTAAGATAAGGGAGAGAGAAAAGGAAAGATCATTTTGTTAGAAAAGGACAGTCTGTAGGTTGGCCGTTACAAGACTGGAATTGGAAAACCAACGTTCCATGCGTCTAGAGAACGGAGTCTTAGTGCCAACCGGGCCCAACAACAACAACGTATCAAGAGAGCAGAAGATCAGCTTCCAGGACTCATCTATGAAAAAGAAGCAGATGGTGAGAACATGCCTCTCCTGCGGCTTGATTTTTGTGTGTGGCGTGTGTCCTTTCGCCAAACAACGGCGCAGCTGCTGTCGGGCGCTTGGATCAGATCAAGCCTCCTGCAAATCAAAAATCAAATTTAAATCCTAAATTACACGATTGGCGGATTTGAATGAATTTGATTGGCGGGGTTTACTCAATGGGTTGCCTGGATATAAATATAATAAGCGATTTCAGCAGAAATTTAAGCACACATGTTAATAGCATCTCGTCGACATTTCATCCTTTTGATTGGCGAGTGGTCAAAAACTTTCCGTGTGAATAATAAATGGTCCGGTCAATATATATTCTTCTTAAAGAGATAAACATCTATATAATCAATCAATCAAGGGAGTTGCCGGGCTGCGTCTTAGGTCACACGAGCCACTGATGGTGAATTCGGTTTAGGCGAAAAAGCGAGGGAAGGCCCACACGTGGCATAGGCCTGTGCGCGTGAGCCCGCACAAAGCCGTGGCAGTTGTGGCCCGTCAGAAAAGTAGCGGAAACCCTGCGCTTTTAAAACAGGAAGGTGAGAGCTTCTTCCTTTTCCTTCCTCTTTCGGCCCACGTTCCAACGTATACAGCCCCTTCGCACCTTCGAGTTCTGGAATTAGAAGAATTGTATTGTATTATTACTGCCCGAGTATATGAGAGGCTGATTTTTGAGATTATCGAAGAGGAGGCTGATTTTGAGAGAAACAGAGCTTAATCTTGATATCAATTTGTTTCGCTTTTGTCTCGATTCTTCGTCGCCTATCCAACAATTTCGAAGAGAAAAGCTGTCTCTTTGATGTATCAAGAGACTCCCTCCATAACAACACAGACAGGCCTCTTCGCACAGTGCTCTAATAAGCTACAAATGGCATTTATTGGGCAAGACCAATTTGTCAAGCAAAAGCTGGTGGATGTGCTTGCTCGTGTGCTGCATCAACTTGTCTCAAAGAACGACAAGGTTCGTGTCTCGTGCCCAATTCATTTTAAATTTTGAAGAATGATTCTAAAAAGATCTCTTGTGCTGACCCAATATCTTTGGTTGGTGCAGCTTGTTGATCCTAGACATTCTATCTTTCATGCTCAGAAAGTACCATCCATCTCCATCCAGCGCTATTTGGAAAGGTAGGTTAATAACTGCTCTCACAAACATATGTTCTTCTACTTCTTTTGAGGCCATCCCCCTTGTTGACTTTAATTCTCCACTTGGGTTTGGCCAGAATTTTGAAGTATGCACCATGCAGTTCGGAATGTTTCATCCTGTCGCTTGTGTACATAGACCGCATCATGCAGTATCGAACGGATTATATCATTACTTCCCTCAATGTACATCGCTTGCTTATCACCAGGTAACGTTTGATTCATCTCTTGCTTCCTTCCTTCTTTCAGTTACACCCTTCAAGTCTCTCAAAGATCTTACCATCGCCTCCTCTTGTCTCAGCGTGATGGTGGCTGCAAAGTTCTTTGATGATTGCTATTATAACAATGTATACTATGCCAAGATTGGCGGCGTGCCCTGTAGAGAGATGAACTCAATGGAGCTTGAGTTCCTGTTCCTTCTTAACTTCAGCCTTAGTGTGACACCCGTATGCAATCCACTGCTCTTCTCTCTCTCTCAATTGCCTTCTTTGTTGCTAACACCAGTTGCCTTGTTCTATCCGTGTAGGAGCTATTTAGCAGATACTATGTGGAGCTCTCCAAGCATTCCCTTTTCAGTACGTGCTCTGAAATATATACATGCCATCAATCAGTCCCTCCCTTCTCACCTCTTTCATCATCATCATCATATGAACTCACAGTGGTGGAGTCTGCAGACCGGTCCAGCGAGTCGCTGACAACTCACGTTCCCAGAAGCATGGGCTTTGGTTCAAACCCTTCTGCTCCTCTCAACCATCGCCAGCGTCAAGATGAAGATGTGCCACGCGAAGAAGAGCACAGAGAGAAGCGGGCCGTGAAGCCACACCCTGCTTCGGCCCAGGCCCAGGTGGAAGCGAACCTGTTGATGGTGGCGTGCACCGCTCAATAATAATGGATCATCCCACCCCCAACCCCCCAGCGCCTGGCGCCCTGTACAGATACACCTTTGTAGTTAGCCAATGGAGAGAGGATCGCCTCACACAATATATGTATGTACATACGCCGACCCCACACGCCAAACGC
This sequence comes from Acanthamoeba divionensis, assembly GCA_000826405.1. NCBI lineage: Eukaryota > Discosea > Longamoebia > Acanthamoebidae > Acanthamoeba > Acanthamoeba divionensis. The sequence continues at coordinate 11,760 of CDFI01107675.1, read as the reverse complement.
GAATATCCGCGTTTTGCAGTCAGTCAATATATCACCGCCAGAGGGTCAACAACAACAACAACAACAACAGTGATAACTACAACGACGCAGCACGAACAAAGAGCCATCTCGCATCACATCACAGACTGAGTGTTGTGTCGCTCCTCTCTATCTATGTATAGCTCTTTCTTTCTTTCCTTCCTTCCTGAACAGCAGCACTCTCACCAGGTTCTGGGTTTATTTATTTGTTTGTTTATTTCTCTCTCTCTCTCTCTCTTGCCATTGCACGTTGTATCATACGTTATGTCTATCTAATAACCGTGTCTCTATCTCTCTTTCTCTCTGGGTGATGGTGGGATGAACTTGTGTGTGTAACCACAAACAGCAATCCTATCATCCACCGCCACTCAGAGAAAAAGAGGAGAGTTGGTTTGTATTGTAAGTTATTATATATATATTATAATAATAATAATAAACACAAATCTCAGCATCATTGATTGAATTCTTGTGTTGTGTGTTTGGGCCAACATGTTTTTCCCATTCTACAGATTGGTTTGCATGGTTACATGCAGTACAGGTAAGTAGCAGGAGATGTAGAAAAAAATAGGAAAAAAAACTAAACTTCTTATATTACAACCCGTGTCTTGTTTTCTACTTCATTGTTGCAAAAGCAACAGGCAATTTGAATCTTCAATTCATTCACAGCATGTTTGATGTTCTTGTATTTTTTTTTATCAATTTCGTGCAGCAATTTAATATACCTATTCAGATTCCAGGTAATATCCAGATACTAAGAACTCTATTTTTTCCTTTTCCCTAAATGCTACGGAACGATCTCACCCCAAATGGGATCACGGATAATTAAAGATAATCTCTTTTCTACGAAATTTCATATTGTTAGGCCCAATCACGATTTTTTGATGATCAAATAACAGCTCGTCGTCGTGACTGCTTTCAGTAAAGAGACACCAAAGGTGCTGTGTCCCCCCCCCCAAACGCAATAACCACCTCTCGTTCTGGCCCCCTTTCCTCTTCTTTCGACACGCCAAGAGAAAAAAGGAAGGGCATCGTCCATTCTCTTGTACAATTTTCAAAAGAGTACAATCAAAGGGAGGAGACTCAGGCGGGCTTGTAAAAGGGCTGCCAAAGAGACATCGCATCAAAACACGAGCCACCTTTGGCACGTTGGCGAGAGCACCACGATAAACGACACACGGCGCGCTAGGTTGAGTGTGAGTACTAATGCTTCTTGCACTTACTTTCGTTGACGTATTATGTTCTTTAAAAGTGGGGCCTCATTAACATTTAGATCGATCTCCCCCCACCCTTGTTCAAAGGTCTTGCAATTCTTGTTTTAATTTCCTGAGGAACGAAAATAGAGTCTCCAGTGAATAAGTCAAGGTCACAGCCAAACAACAGGCCATCCATCAAGAAGGTCTACATGGCAACAATAGGTGACTGGTGGAGGGAACTTCCTAATTATAAGGTCGCCGATCTTGATCTGCCAATCTTGTTTGAAGAGGACGCAGAAGGCCACCACGATCTTGTTAGTGCACGAACTATCAGCACTTATCCCGTCTTGCCCACAGGCCAGCGCGACGGCGACCCCAATGCTGACCAAGTATGGATTAGGTTATATGCCAACCGTCTCCTCTTGGCTCTTGCTGATGGATGCAACTGGGGATTACGCCCCCGAGGTAAGAATAGTTTATGCTGCTATCTTTTCTGCCTCTTTGTATTTTCGAGTGTTTTTTTATCTGACCTCCCTTGCCTCTCTTTTCTATTCTCCTCTATGCTCTATCCACCCTTCAACTGACGCTCTATATAAATGCACGCACATGCGTGCTTTCTTTTGCTATCGTGCCCCTTTACTCATCATTCAACATTTACGTTATCTCTTTCTCACATGGAATCTAACGTTCTCTCTCCCTCTCGACTCTATCTCATCGCAGAGGCGGCACGCAACGCGACCCTGGCACTTAAAGATTACCTAATAAAGCGCTGCGAAATACCAGACCTCCATGAAGCGGCCCATTTTCTGCTTCGCGGTTTTGCTGAGGCAGATCGCCGCATCATGGACGGAAAAGAGGAAACATGGGAGGCTGGTACAACCACTCTTATTGGCTGCATTCTCCTTAAACTGCAAGATGTAAGACTCCCACAATTTATTGCACCAACTACCGTTCATGGTTGATATAACTTTTCAATTAATTAATGGTTTAATAGGACGATGAAGATGCCCCCCAGTGGGGCTTTGTATGCTGCAGCGTAGGAGACTGTAAGGCCTTTCACTATTCGGTCACTAAAGATAAAGTAACCGATATCACTGCTGGCAACAGGTTTACTCCTCTTATCTTTGCTTCCCCTTTCTGATTTGCTCTCTGCTCTCGTCTCTCATGTGTGATAGCGCGAGTTCTAAAAAGACCACCTCTGTCTTTGCTCATGGATAGGGTGAATGTTACCGACACAAGAGATCCAGGTGGGCGTCTGGGTCCGTACCTGGAAGGGGGAGCGCCTGACCTTCGCAATCTCAAACTCTATTTCATGCCTTGCGTTCCCGGTGACCTGATTATTGTCGTTTCTGATGGCGTAACTACTTCGATTTCCCTCTCTCCCTTTGAGCATCATCAGACATGCATTGGGGGGGTGTATGTGGTTGTTGACAGTTTAGTGGACTTTTATTAAAAGGTCCATGACAACCTGGACCCGCAAATGCTGGGCAAGTCGCCTTGCGATTTCAATTTTGACACAGATGACTGGGATGCCCTAAGAGTTAATGAAGTTGACGAGTACGTATGGAGAGTTGTAACAACTTTCAACGAGCCCCATCTGTCGTGAAGTATACTTTTCATATTAGTACTAACTAGCCATTATTATTATTATGCTTGCAGTGTGAAGAACAAATATAGAAACAGGCTGCTTCAAGAGATATTGTTAGCAGGCTCGCTGGATCCCGCGGCCATCACGCAGCGCGTTATTGAGCATTGCGTCAACACAACGCGCAGCTGTCGGGATTACATGGAACAGAACCCCCAAAACCGCCAGGCAATCCCATCCCATCCCATCCCAT
>CDFI01107672.1:92915-126618 GCA_000826405.1 Acanthamoeba divionensis | reverse complement strand
TGTGTGTGTGTGTGTGTGTGTGTGTGTGTGTGTGTGTGTGTGTGTTTCTGACATTACCAATGCGCTGTATAACCTAATCTCTGCTCCTCTCTGGGTCTCTGCCCCACACACTGACTGACCTTTCTCTTCTCTTCTCCTCTCTTTGCATGCAGCGTTTACTGCATTGAATGGAAGGTTCTTTGCCAAGAGAGTGGTCGAGGCGACCTTTTTCGATGAGGAGCGCTTCCTCAGGGGCGACCTCGCCGCCCACCCCGAAGAGGACTGAGAGAGAGAAATTGGATACAAAAAAAAAACAACAACAAATAAAACACACACATGGTGAGGCCTCAAACAAATGGCCCTACACCTCTCCAACCCCTCTCTCACAAATGGCCATTCAACGATATGTATATAAGCTGACAAGAGATCAAATATTATTAAAAACAAAATATATTTTGACCATTAGAGTATTTGTTGTAATGTAATGTTAATTATTATTATTTATTGTTTGTTGTTAATTATAATTATTTATTTATTTATTTACACCAGCGTGCGTGCAGATAGGCACGAATATTGCAAACTGAACTGCAGCGATATCTCCCACGGAGGCACACCCGCTTTGCTATTGCCATTGCCATTGCTGTTACTCGTCTCTGTGTCACTGGCCACCACAAGCGGGTACCATCTGGGGCCCATCGGTTTGGGCCTTTGTCCCGCTTCCAAGAGGTCTGCATGGGCTATTTCCACTCTGCCCAGCAGTTCCCTTGTCGGCCCAGAGCTATGCTTCAACCCGTTCGTGCTCGAACTAACAGCATTACTATACACAGTCAGTTGCATGGGCTTAGACTCCAGCGCTGCCCCTATATCGCTAGTAGTGTGAAATTAAAAAAAAGAAGATAGTCAAAGAGGAGAGGAGGTGGTGAGCAGAGAGGTCAAACGATCTGAAGTTGCGAAAAAAGGAGAGGGCACATACAAGTGGAACCGTTCAGACCAGCTGTAGTGGCCCGACTTCGCTCGAGCGGTGGTCGTGCGGTGGCTCACGCCTTGGTATCTGAGCTCGCAAAGGAGTTCTCTAGTGCCTTTCTCGTCGTCGTAGTTGCCATTATCTTTCGTCCCACCACCGCCAGGCGCCAAGACGTGGCTGTTTGGATCAATCGAGGCAGGTCGCACCTCCCGTACCCAAACATAGAGAAGGCGGGAAATGCCTACTGCTGCAGCAGTGGCAGCAGCATCATTGGCTGAATGCCCATCTAATCCTACCACAAACCACCACATTGAACATAAATTACATTTTGCTCGCATAATATAGAAGGTATCTCGAAAAAAGAACAGGAAGACAGGAAATAATCTCAAGAAGAGAATTCGAAGTTAAGAGGCACCTGTAGGTTCCCTGTGTTGGTGTGTGAGAAAAGATCTGGTGTTCATGAGCAGTCCCAGCATTTTCATATAGCTTGTTTGAAGGAATTGCTGCTCCTCTGTGGTTCCGGTCTTCTCAAAGTCAGCAACATTTGACTGCACATTTCATATTCAATTAAGTGTCTTGTATGAGTCGAAAATAGAAGGCAGGATAAGGATCTACCTGGGAATTAGCAAGGATGGATCGGTGCCCACAATTAACAATAGTCAGCCTGACTGTATCCACAATGGATAGCTCACAAGCAAACTGGCCAGTGGGTGGGGTAAACATCGCAAGTACCAGCTGCTTTGGTGGTGCATTTGGTTCTGTGTCGTTTGTATCGTTTTCATGTACAGAGCTGCATGAAAAGTTTGAGAGTGAGACAGAGAAATGACTGTTTTCACTGTAAGAGAAATATAGTGACTGACCTTAGCCTTCTTATTACATCTTTGTGTGAACTAATTCCATTTTCTGTGTGCTGGTTTTGATTACTTGTCATGAAGCTGGAAAACTGAGAGAATAGAGTCTGGAAAGTGTTCTTGTCCACAAGATCGAACAGAAGGGTTGACTGTGCCATATTACGCAAAGAGCTTTTCAGGTCACCTCTTTCTATCAACAAACATAATATCTCTAGATACCCCTTGACAATAACGTCGAGTTGTGAATCTCTTGGCGTCTTCTCTTTTCCTTTTTTACTGTCCTTCTCCTTCTTTTTGATCTTAACGGATTTCTTTTTCTTCTTATCTTTGTCCTTTTCTCTTGCTTTCTCCCTTTCAGTTAAAGCAACAGAGGAACTGCTGGAACTGCTTAGGGATTCTTGTTCGGTTTCATGCTCTGTGTTTTTCTCCAACATAAGATAAGAACTCTTCACTGAACCATCTATAGATATCAACTGAAAAATTGAACGCCTCTGGGCATGTTTAGCAGAAATGATGAGCACATCCAGAGTCTTCTTACTGCACACATCGTCTCTAATGGGACCGCTATCCTTCCTCAAATTATTTCGCTCACGAATGAGCTCACTGACTCTTTTATCTTTGACAGCTTCTATCTTCTCTTCCAACAGCAATGTCAACGTCTCCCATTCTGTGCCTGCAAGTCTTTGGGTGGTGATAGCCGGCTTTTTTGTTCCATTTGCTTGACGTTTTTCGGTTTTCTCCAGTAAAAGCTTAAGAATATCTAAATGACCTCTAAGAGAAGCTTTGAACAGTGGGGTTTCTCCATTCCTGTCCTTTTCTGCAATGTCTGATCCGGCATCTAACAATAACTTGACACACTCGAGTGAACCTCCAGAGCAAGCATAATGCAAAGCAGTCTGGCGAGCAGTGTCATTTGAATTCACTTTTGCACCCTTTTTAAGTAAGCTGCACAATATTGTAAGAGAGAAATGTATAAGAAATTGAATGCAGAGGAAATGTTTAAATCCTTACAGAGACACAATCTCAGCGTGACCTCCAGCAGCAGCGCGCATAAGAGGAGTTTGTCGCCTGTCGTTGGTCTGGTTCACCAGCGCTCCCTTGGCTAGCAGTTGACTTACACACTCAATAGATCCACTTGCGCATGCCAGTGGAAGCGCTGTGTTGCCCTGAAGATGAACAAATCAGATGGATACAAGTGCTGTGCTCCCTCTCTCCCCACACACAACACAGCCTACCACTAAGTCTCTGCAATGTATGTCTGCTTCCTTGAATGAAAGTAAGTGGCGTAGAATCTCTGCATGCCCTCCCATAGCAGACATAATTATTGCAGTGTAACCTTCAGAATCTGTGGCATTAACACTGAGCCTTTTGCCCGCGAGCAATACTACACAATCATAATGCCCATTTCTGATATGAAAGTGTTAGAAGAATCTTTGTAGAAAAGATTTGCAGATTTGCATACCTTGCCGCAATAGTGAGAGCGGATATCCCTTCTTTGTCAATTTCTGCTCCTTTTTCAAGGGCAAGCTTTAGCCTATTGATGTTGCCCATTGATCCATATTTTGTGAGCAAAGCTTGTTGCTTCTTTCTTCGCTTCTCTTCTCTAGGTGATGGCTTCGTTCTTTGAAGAGCATGATGGGCCTCTCTATCACTACCGCTTGAAGAAATATCCTCAGAGGCCTCGTCATCACTATTTAGCCAATCTTCATCTGCAGAACCTATCTGATCCTATTTAAAAGCTATTAACTGATTGCTTTACAAAATTGGATCTCGCTGCATCCATTTTGAGATATTACAAACCTCATCAAAAGAATCAAGCTTCAGCCCTGCATCATAATCTGCTATTACTGTGAGTTGGAAGGTACCCTCTGCGTAATACATGTTAGTTGCTGAACATTTTCTCTCATCTCTATATTGTTATTATCTCCAACACAAAGAGGAAACATGCTCACCTACGCCAGGGTATTTGGTGCATGGCACAACCACATAGCAACCTGGGTGAATGAATATGTCCCTACTCACAGTTTCTGCTCTTTCCATCCAGCAGTGGTGGTCTCCCGACTTGGTAACATCGTCGTCTTTAGCTTTTCGCTTTGCTATTAGCTCATTTATTTCTGAAAAAGAAGATAAAATTAATATAGCATGCAGTTAATCTATATATTGGATTCATGAAGTAGGCGCAAATACCGGCCACTTTGATGATATAGAATCCAATTAACTGTTCCTTTCCTACTGTGCTTTGAAGATCAAAGGAAAGGACAGAGCGAACGGAGACAGATAACCAATATTGGGGATTATTGATCCATGTCGGGCGCTCGAGATCGCCTCCAGCGCTATTCCCCCGCCATTCTCCCTGGGGAAGACAAGAGAGGCATTACAAGGTCAGCAATAAGTTTATCAATACTATAAAAAGAGACCAGAGGGCAAGGAGGATAATTGTGGCCAAATGGAGGCCTCCAGCTGATGATGCAGCTGCCAGAGGGAAGAAGAAAAGTTTGCACAAGAGAACCAATCCTTACCATTTTTTTTACAGGATTGCGTTGTTTGAGGAGTTTGAGTCCCATCTTAAGGGAGGCTCTTCCAAAATTGGCGCTAAATTGATTGATAGGATAGCGCTTGGCAATTCCAAATGGTATACTCTCGTGAACAAATGGAATTTCTCTTATAGGAATGATAACTGAGCCGAATACATGATGGGTCTCCATGTCCACTATTTCAATACGAAGCTTAGTGTCCAATGTTTGAATAGAACTGTTGCAAAGGAATCCAAACGTTAATTCAATTGAGAATTTGCAATTTGCATCTATTGCTTCCATATTCTCTGCTCTCTCGTCTCTCTCTCTCTCTCTCTCTCTCTCTCTCTCTTGTTGTATGATGTGTGGTGTCATGCTTTTCTTCTCTCCTTTCTCTGCTCTCTTTCCTTTGACTTACAAATTAATGTGAGAGCACAGGCAGGTTGATAGAGTGGGCAAGGGGATGGCGACGTGGTCGGGCAGGAGAGGCGAAGCTCCAAGCGCCACCGTGCAGCCATACTGAAAGTCTTTATCACAAGTGGCCGCCTCTTTGCTGAGCCGGGTCGGGCGGCCTGCAAAAAAACAATTGTCCAGGGAGAGACGCAGCAGAGTTAAAAGCCAATCAGAATTAATTTGGGGGGGGGGAGCAGACTACCTTCAATGGCGAGATCATAAATCATTACCCTCAGTGAGGCCACATGCCCACCTTTGGAGGGGCGCACAATGACGGAGCTGCCGCCCCCCTTGTTGGCAATGATGGTACTTCCCAAAGAGAGGAGCCTCTCTTGGCTGCCACTCATTTCGAAGAAGGGGGCTCTCTCTTTTTTGGAATTACAATTAATAATTATTTCTCTTCTCTCTCGCAGAGGGCTTTATGGTGAGACTTGCATCCAAAACAGAAAGGGAGAAGGCTGGAAATAAAGAAAGAGATCGAGAAAAGATGAGAGAGAGGGGAGTGGTAATAATTAAAAAATATAAACAACCAAAACACAACCAAAACCCCAAATTAAAAAGCAGATGTAAGTTATTTATATCAGCAAAATTAAATAATGTTAATTATTTGATTATATATTGAACCAGAGGAGTCCAATAATTATTCATAAAACAGATGAATCTAGATAAATCAAGAAATTCTAGATTATTCTAGATTTCTACATCAATACAGAATTTTGTGGAAAAGTGAAAAAAACAAATATCAAAGAGAATGTGAAGAATGTAAAAACAGAAGAGGCCCAAAGGGAGGTAAATCTGTGATGCAGTTCCTAATGAATTGCTGTCAGACATCCTTTTACTCCACTTACACAATGTAGCACTTTGTTTTTCAAGAGTGTCTTGGCGCTTCGGTGCAGAGCCAAGACTCTGGACTATGAGAACATACGAGAGTGCACTTGGGCTGCTGAAGGTGACCATTTGGAAGTGCTGCAATGGGCGCGAAGTCAAGGCAGGTTGTCTCTGGAATGGGCAGACATGTGCCTATGCTACTCAAGGAGGCGATTGGGAGGTGATATGTTACAATGGGCAGGACGCAGGGCTGTCTCTATGATGGTGGTTCCTAAAAGAAAAAGAGTCTAAGGCAAGGCAAGAAGAGTGAGGCTGTACAGTCCATATTACTTGTTCTACAATGTAGTGTAAATCCAAAGCACTAATAATAACCTCCATTTTTCTGTCACTGGCTTTGTTTCCTCTCATTCCTGATCACTACTATTTTGTTGGCAAAGTGATGATCAAACATGCAACCAGTTGTTGTAACAACTTGTTTTACATCCTTTATTTGCATAACCCCTTGTTTTAATTTTGTTTTATTATTTTTGTTTTATTATTTTTGTTTTATTATTTTTGTTTTATTATTTTTTGCTCCTGTCAAACTGAAAGAAAGCAACTTCGCTTGGTTGTAATAATATCTTTCTGCACATCACAGCAAAAATCTCGAATGAGTTGGGCAATTGTGCTTCATGGTGGTGCTGGAACCATTCCTAAGACATCTCCTGAACAAAAGAGACAGGAGTATCTGGCTGGCCTCAAGGTTGCACTGCAAATTGGAGTCCACATTCTCCAAAATCATGGTACTCCCCCCCAAACATAACAAATTAAATCAATGGTTTGCACGTTTATATTCTTTAATTGTGCATTGGGGGTGGCAATACGGAAATCTAATTCATGCAAACAACCACAGGCACAGCTCTTGAAGCAACAGAGGCAGTTGTCAGGAGTCTTGAGGACAATCCCTTGTTTAATGCAGGCAGGGGCGCTGTATTGACCAATCAGGGTACCATAGAGATGGATGCCTCGATTATGGACGGCAGCAACCTTCGCTGTGGGGCTGTTGCTGCAGTACGAACCGTCAAGAACCCTATCTCACTCGCACGCATGGTCATGCACAACACACCCCACATTCTCCTCTCAGGCGACGGTACTCACTGCTCTCTCATCTCTCTCTCTCTTCTCTCTCATCTCTCTCTCTCTCTCTCTCTCTCTCTCTCTCTCTCTGTGTGTGTGTGTGTGTGTGTGTGTGTGTGTGTGTGTGTGTGTTGAGAGAGAGAGAGAGCAGAGAGAGAAATGTTTGAGTGAAGAATTAATCTCCTTTAGTGTTTCATGTTTTGTTTGGATCTTGCCATAGGGGCTGAGCAGTTCGCAGAGAAGATGCAAGTAGAAAGAAAGGACTTCGACTATTTCCTTGTTCCACACAGATACGAAGCCTGGTTGGTGGCCAAAAAAGAGGACGTAGTCGAGCTAGACTTTCCTTCTATTGCCAGGTGGGCTTGCTTTATGGTTGTGTAAAAGGTGTGACACTAATACCATTCCATTAATAGGGAATCAACAGCAACAGATAATACAACTGCGTCACCAGAAAGCTCAGTTCCAATTAAAGATAAGGGCACTGTTGGGTGTGTTGCACTGGATACCTTTGGAAACCTTGCTGGTGAGCTCCCTTCTCATTACTATAGTCAATAGTCATCAAATCCGACTTTGGCACATCCTCTCTCCGGGCTTAATGTTTGTTTATTTTCATGCTCGTGGTTTCTTTAATCACATTTGGATAGCTGCAACATCAACTGGAGGCATGACCAACAAGAAATGGGGACGCATAGGGGACTCGCCTCTTATTGGATGTGGTAGCCTCTCCCGTGACTAATTCTCCTCTTGCCTCATCTTTTACTAACTGCAAATGAGCATTTAGGAACGTATGCAAACAACAGCACTTGTGCCATCTCCTGCACGGGCACGGGAGAACAGTTCATACGCCACGTCGCAGCACACGATATATCCTGTCTCATGGAATACAAGGGTTTATCCTTGAAAGAAGCAGCCGACGTTCTCGTTCACACAAAACTTGAGCCAGTTATTGTCCCCCTCAATGTTCTCAAGTCATTATTGAAATTTATCACCACAACATTAACATCGTCACTATTTTCTGTAGGATGATGGAGGAGTGATTGGGGTAAGCAAAGATGGAGAGATTGCAATGCCTTTCAATACTATGGGAATGTTCAGAGCTGCAGCAGACCACAAAGGTATGGTATCCATTACGCTATAACGTCAATTAACTTCTCTGCACTAAATATGTTCTCTGCACCCCGCTTCATGTCTGCTTTCATCCTAACCATCAATCATTGCATATTTGATCTCTAGGATTTGAGTTGGTAAAGATATGGGAGTAACACAATATAAGATATTTGTGTTTTGTGGAAACACAGGTGATCCTCTCTGTTACACAAATTTAATAGCCTATTTTTATTTACAACGATCTCAAACAAAGCAAAGCAAAAACAATTAACACTGATATCAAACACATATCTCTCAAAACCAGTCTATATATTGTACTCTCTTGTCTTTGTCGTGCAGATGAGCGTTGGCGTTGAACTGCAGGGCCTGTTGTATGTTCTGTTGCAGCTGTGGAGGGATCACAGGCACGAGCTTTTCAGGCTGGTTGGGATGCATGGGGTCAAATTCCCACTTGATTGTGGACATGTTTGGATGCTCTGTAAAGAGCATGTTGAATTCTCCAATCTTTTCAATGGACCCATATTTGCCAGCATAGAGAAGCAGAGATTTGCCTTGAAAGAGCGTGGCATAGGCCTTCTTCACATGAATGATATCGTTGGGGCTCAACGTGTCTGATCCTGTGTTGTCGCCCCACACGGAGAAGTATATGGAAGCCGTTTCGTCTGCCACAAGCCAGTTGGTCACCACTCCTTGATTCGTGTTGTTTGTTGTTCCCTTCTCGAGCACGATGAACAGACAGTCCACCATCTTCATGTACGGTCGTATCTCACATATCTTCTTCTTTTGTGACAGCTTCTGGAAAGGAGACTTCTGTTGTTGTGCTCCAGCAGCACCAGGTGCACCTGCTGCAGCACCAGGTGGAGGTGATGCAGAAGCATCAAACTTGAGTGCTCCAGCAGATCTCTTCATGAAGGGCACTGCAGTGCCACCCACAGAGGTCGGAGCTGGTGGATCTTTGCCAAAGCCTCTGTTCATGTTTATGTTTATCAATATATGGGCAATTGATGGCGCACAGATGATGTGTGTTGGTCACTGGCAATGGGTTGTCAACTTGTTGCAACAAAGTCCGCCTCAGAAAATGGGATTTTTGTGGGTTTGGTGATGAGGAGACAACTGAAGGGGGTCCAGACCAGCAGCTCTGCTGATGACGAAAGGGAAAAGTGCCACAAGCCAGGCTCAGGTGGACTTCCTTTTTTCTTTTTTGGTGTCTTGTGTGTGTTTGTTTTTTCTTCTTTGGTTGTTGTGGGAAGTCTGTGGTGTGAGGAAGGAGTTTCTTTGTGGCAGAGAACAGTGGTCAGAAGAATCCTTTTTTTCGTTTTTTTTAAAAAAAAAACAACTTCAGACATGCGAGGTGGCATTAAAAAATCGGCCTTTTGGCTTTTAATTGTGGGTTCGGTCTCTGGCGATTATTATTGGTGCAGCCAATCAGAAGAGCCCTGATGTCGTGCACGTGGCCGATTGGTTGACTCTTAAATGGTGTGTCGACATTAACATTTACAAAATGATGAAAAAACATAAATGGTAATGTCGACAAACAGGAAAAGCAATGTTTGGGGGGGGGGCAGACCCAACAAGTTTACATGTTGGCCAGTTTTTCAAGTCTCTGCCCAGCTTGTTCTCTCTCTCTCTAGCACTGATGCAGTGTCATCATTGTTGTGTGGTCAATGGATTGAACAAATGGTTCAAATTTATAATCTCATTAAAGTGGGAACACAGCCAGGCACAGGAAATGGTACACAAATTTTCAAGAGGGAAAACCTCCTGATTTGAGGAGAAATGCTCCTTTTATGAATTATGAGTGGATGTTGAAACAATTTACTGTATGGGTATCAGAGCCAGTTGGAGTGTCTACGCCAAGCCAGCGTGCCATTGCCATGAATTGAAAATCATGGTTTCTGATATTTCGAGGACCAGTGCCATCACTGGCAACCAGGGCAAGAATCAGAGTGCCCAACACTACCAACAATTCATAGTTAGGGAGGAAATGGAGGGTTTCCAAACCTGTCAATGAAGCCAAAGACACTTCATCATGATACTGACAGTGGCAACAATGAAGGTGGTTCTTGTGGCTCACTGGCGCCAATGACGCGTGGCCTGGAAGAGAATCATAATGATAATGGCTTTAGTATACTTCCCAATGAATTGGTGTCCAAGATTCTTTTGAAACACTTGGAGCCAATATGGATTGTTGTTTGCAAGAGTGTCTGCCACAGATGGAACCTTCTTGTTGAAAAAGGACAACCAAGATTTGGCCGTTATTATAGTGCTTTGCTTGCCTTGGAAGGCCATTTTGAGGTCTTGCAGTGGGCCAGAAGCCAAGGCTGCCCCTGGAATGAAATGAAATGTGCCAATGCTGCTCGTGGAGGCCATTTAAAGATGCTGCAATGGCTCAGGCGCCAAGGCTGTCCCTGGAATCAGGACACAACCAATTCTGCTGTTTTTGGAGGCCATTTGGAGGTCTTGCAATGGCTCAGAAGCCAAGGTTGTCCCTGGACTGAATGGGCATGTAGTACGGCTGCCAGTGAAGGCCCTTTGGAGGTGTTGCAATGGCTCAGAAGCCAAGGTTGTCCCTGGAATGAGGAGACATGTTATGGAGCTGCTCGTAGAGGCCGTTTGGAGGTATTGCTATGGGCCAGAAGTCAGGGCTGTCCCTGGGATAAAATAACATGTGCATTTGCAGCCCAAGGAGGTCATTTGGAGATGCTTAAATGGCTCAGAAGCCAAGGCTGTCCCTGGGATTTGTGGACATGTGCCTATGCTGCTCAAGGAGGCCATTTGGAAGTGTTGCAATGGCTCAGAAGCCAAGGCTGTCCCTGGAATGAGCAGACAAGCAGAGAGGCTGCTCATGGAGGCCATTGGGAGCTGTTACAATGGGCCAGAAGTCAAGGTTGTCCTTGTCCAGGGATCTAGAAGGCCAGGTTGATATAGTGATGTTGGAGGTTGTGTGTTTTAGGTGGTTGGCGTGTTGGTGTTTTTGACAAGCCCATTTTGGCAATGAAAACGAGGAAGGAGGAGGACAGGTGGCAGCATCCTTGAGAGTGATGGTTCCCTCTGCACCTTCAATGGAAGCAGCTGGAGTCTGTCAAGCTTGCCAGTTGATATCACAGTGTTACTCACCTGACACCATCCTGTTACATACTCATTTTGTTTCAAGAGATGACTAAAGGAAAGAAGTCTTAAAAGCAGGTTTAAAAATGTGTTAGAATAAAAGAAGTCTTGACTCTCTGTAATTGTACTTCCCCCGAATATGGCCTCTTTCAATAGCACATGCACATGTCCTCTGATTCCAGGGACAGCCTTGGCTTCGTGCCCATTGCAGCACCTCCAAATGACCTCCCCCAGCAGCATAGGCACATGTCTTCTCATCCCAGGGACAGCCTTGGCTTAGCGCCAGGTGAAGGTGATAATAACAAGAGAAGGTTGTACCATCGTGTGTATTGAGATTCAATCCAGTGTATCTAGTTAGTGAAAAGACACTTATTTTTTTTTAAATTAAAACCCAATCCAATGAAGTCCCAGACCAATATAGCATTTTTATATGAATTGTTTATTTAAATATGGAATTATTCAATACATTCCCATAAAAAGTGTTTTGTGTAAACAACTTTCCACACTGCATAGTTTACACTACACCAAATGTGTGCATCAATAGCATGCACACACTTTTGCACACATGCCCCCAGAAGGGCTGCAGGAAGGCAAATAACTGCAGGAGCATCTCTTTGGGAAGTGCATCAAAGGGGCTCCCCAAAGAAGTCTTCAAGTCTTCTCATTTTTTTACTTTCTTTCTGGTGAACCTAGATGAGGATTAATATAGGGGACTAAATCACTCCTTTTTACTAGTATTAGTATCTAGATCCAACAAACAACACACAACAAACAATTATGGCTGTCTAACAGGGGGGAGAACCGTACGTTCATTTGTTGTGGTCAACACTTTTCTTTTTTGGTGTAATTAAAACTGCAGATATTGTCATTTTAGTCACCAACGGGGGCGTAGCTCAAATGGTAGAGCGTCTGACTCCAGATCAGAAGGTTGCGTGTTCAAGTCACGTCGTCCTCAAAAATGTTTTTGCCACAAATAAAAATATCTCTTCGCCGGCTGGTATGTGGAATGTGCGATCATTTTCATAGGATTCCAGCCGCCAAAGAGATATAATAAAATTGATTTAGTGGAATTTTGGCCTTGGCACGAGTTGAAAGTTTGTTTTTTTTCATTTTTTTTAAATTTGTTGTTTGAAAATAAAATGTGGGCCACTTGCTAACATGCTCATAGAGGTTGCGACAACGCCAGTGCAAAGCAGCAGCAGCAGCACACAGCCCAACCCCTTTTGGGGGAAGGCCTCACCAGTTCCTCATCTCATCTTTGATCTCATCTCATCTCATCTCATCATCCATCATCTCATCATCTCATCTCATCATATGGAAGCAGAAAACTCGAGGAGCTGATCAAAGTTGAATGCGACGAAGCCTTTCTTTTCCTTGTCCCTCCACTCAAAGGCCGTTCTGCACATGGCCACATGGGCCACCAGTGATATCCACTGCGCCATATCGAGGCCATATCCTGCATATGCAAAGAAAAATATAAATATAAATATAAATAATATAAATATTCAAAGAAGCATTACATGTTTTCGAGTTTAATGTAAATGTTACTGACATGTTTAAACGCGTCAAATAAAATTTTCTAATAAAGAAAAACAAAAAGGAAGGAAGGAAGGAAGAGAGAGAGAGAGAGAGAGAGAGAACCTGTCGTGTCGAACTTGCGATAGAGAGAGTAGGCAGTGGTATAGCTCATGTTGAAGCCTCCTGTCCTCAAGGCCTCATGTATTTCTCGCGAATCTAAACGCCCATTCCTATCCTTGTCGCCCTTTCATACGAACACCACCACCACAACGACGGCTTATATCAGTGAGGACTGCATGCTTGAATGCTATTGTGCTCAGTGCGCGCACGGAACATAGCATAGCTTTAAATTATATACTCACCATAGAGAAGACTTGCTGCATGCTTAGAAGGAACTTGTGTAGTGATGCGTATTCCCTAAAGTCTATCTCGCCATTGCCGTCCACATCAAAGATTCGAATCAGCTGTTACATATGAAGAGGCGCAAATGATGTGTGCCATTAGATTGAGTACACACTACACCACTACACCACTACACCACTACACCACTACACCACTACACCACTACACCACTACACCACTAGAAGCAGAAGCAGAAATGATTGAAAAAAGTAGGCTGAAGCTGGAAGTGTACCTTCAGTGCTATCTCTATGCCGAGCCTAACCCCACCCACTGCGACGTTGGCCAGTTCATTGCCAGAAATTGCTCCACTGTGATCCCTGTCTACACTGTTTGTGATAATTAATTGTTGTACAACAAAACGGAGGTTGGCTTGTATATAAGTCATTCCAAAGTTTTGAGAAAGAGTGATACCTGTTGAACCACTTTTGCAGCTCAAAAAGTTCGTTTGGATTGATTTGTCCATAGTATTGATTACACTGGTTGAGAAGTAATGTGAGCATATTTTGTCTTTATGTCATGAGATAAAGGGACAACACTGCAGGTGATGAAAACATAAAAGATTCATCGCGTTACCCAAAGTTGCTGCTGTGGTTGCTGCTGTGATTGTGGTTGTTGCTGTGGAGGAAACCTTGGTGGATAGGGTCCTTGTTGAGGATAGGGATAGCCAGAACCTGGATATGGAGATGGACCTGACCCTATTAAACAACAGGCAAAGTGAAAACATTTTAGCAGGCGCACAGTCCACGTAGGAGGCAGAAAGATTCTTCTTTGGTTGTATTTGTTAAAATCGTTTCTTGAGGGACCGTACCTGGTGGAGGGTAAGGCCCGCCAGCAGAGCCTGCACTGGGGCCTGGGGGTGGGTATCTGGAGTATGCGTTGGGGCCAGGTTGTGGCTGTTGCGGAAAGCCGCCTGGTGGGCCACCACCACTGTAGGGTGGGTATGTGGGGGGGAAACCTCCACCTGCATGATTAATTACTGTCAGAGATTGTGACCTAGATACTCTAAGTTTAAGGCAATAATCGATAACAAGAAGCCTCGAAAAGAAATTTGAACCAAATTCAAAGCTTTGGTGTACCTGGCTGGGAGGGTGGGTACTGATTATAGCCAGGCTGTGGAGCACCTTGGGACCACATGCTGTAACAATAACACTATCTTTAAGAAACGCTGCAAGAGCCAATTTAAAGGCTTTTCTTCTTTATTGTCAAAGAAGGGGAGGGCAGCGACAACAGAAAAAGAAATTGCTGAGAAACCTTAAGTGTGTAATCTCTTTCTACTAGATGAAGGCTGATAGATGGCACTCTGTTGTTGAGTTGCCTGGGCCAATTTAAAAAACACCAACGCCACAGGGCTGTGGTGCTTGCTACTCTTATTGAGCTGATGGATTGGATGGATGTTTTTCTTTTCAGTTTTCGGGCAGCCCTGTTCAGCTACACTGTGCCGTTCAGTCAGAGAAAATTGGCACCCCGTCCCGAAATATACATAAGGATCTGGAGCATTCCAGACATTTCTGACATAAATATTCAATTGTTTATTTAAAAATGGTATATCTGGAATTATCTAGAAGAATGTAAGATCTGGATTATTCTGCATCATACTGTCGTGATCCAGACAGATCTGCCCAGCCTTTCCCGCCCCCTTCTTTTCTTCATCATTGTGTTTCTTTCTGAATGCAGAGGGGCGCTATGCAGTCGCGGGTTTGGGCGCATTAAACGTGCTTCCTGGAACATCCTCTCTTAGACTCCTCGAACTTATGTTTGAGCGAGCCTTCAGAATGCACCAAAATAAAGAAAATGATGCCCTAACCGCCACAGCGCATAATCATGAAAATGGCTTTCCAGCAATGCCAGCGAGTCACAAATTAATTCACACTTCTCCCAGCTGGCCTTCTTCTTCTTCCTCCTCCAAGGTGATTTCAATAGATAGTCCCAATAACAATGGTTCAAACTCTATACCAAGGAGAGATTCATCGCCCTCGATGTCTGGCGCACAGCAGCAACAAGACCACTCTTACCAGAGCCCCTCCATGTGCACATGCATGCATTGCCCCGTACATCGCTCTCTTCCTGAAAAAGAAAGAGGAAGGGAGACACCGCCCCTCACCCCTACGCCCCTGAGCCCGTCTACCTCCTCGTGCGCACAACCTCCCCTGCGTGGTGGAGTCCCCACAGGTACGACACGTTTTTCTTGATTTTTAAAGCAATCTTAATCTTCAGTGCAAGCCAACCACCTTCACCCTTTCTCCCTTTTGCCCAACAGACGAAGCAACAATCGAAAAAGTGAGAAAAATTGTCACACTGCATTTTGGGGTGGAGATTGAGGAAAAGAATAAAGAATTGCAGCTCATAGAGGAGCGCCTGGCTGAAGGCCAACAGATGCTCGAAGTGCTGAGAAATGCTTGGAACAAGAGTATATATTCACTGTCCCTGCCTCCGCTTCTTGCTTTGTTCCTCTGTCTTCATGCTAAATGATCGTTATATAACCTTCTTAGGGGGCTTGACAAGAGAGAGGGAAAAGAGACAGCGCAAGAAAGAGCAAAAAAGAGAACGAGAGGAGAGAGAAAAGGAACGCGAAAAGGAAAGGGAAAAAGAAAGACAAAGAGAAAGAGAAAGAGAGAAAGAGAAAGAAAAGGCAACAGGAACAAAGCCTCTCAGAAAGAGGCAACGAATATCTCCCCAAGCTGGCTTTCTTTACTCCAGAAAGCCAGACGGTCAATTTGTGCAGTAAGTATAACTCTTTTTTTTGTATTGAGTTCCACTTGTTTTGCAGTTGTTAACCAGATCAATCTAAAACTCATCTCCTTTCTTAGGCTCATTTGCCCAACATGTAAGCGAGATAAGTTCCTCAATCAGCTGGGTTTTGTAAACCACTGCCGTATTCTTCACAAGGTATCCATAACCTATTTGCCTAACACATGCCAAGACACACAATTTGCTCATTCTTTTCTTCAAGGTGAAATTTGCCACCTATATCGACGCGACACTGGCCTGTGGTGTGCCTGTCGAGGAATCAGTTATTCCTCCCAACGATCCCAGTCGACAGCAGCTCCCGATAGCTCTCCTCCAACAAAGACCTATTGTTGCACGCAGTGGTCATGATCAGGTTGAGTGGCATCTCTTCTTGTTTTTTTTAAAATGGCTTCTTGTTGTTACCTCTGTCTTCCTGAAGGCAATGTGTACAATACACCTAACTTCGTAAAACCCTATTCATCACAGAGCGAAATGAGCTTGAAGCGTATTTATGAGGATGATAATGCACCGATACCAGAAAACATTTCCCGGTTTTATGTCAAGAAAAGGATTATTGTAGGAAATACATCCAAATTTATTCCACCTGGTTAGTTTCTTCCCGTAGTATGTGTGAGAGAGCAGAGCTGGAATCAAATTATATCTAAATACATAAACACACAAAAGAGGCTAGAGATGGTGACGATAGGACCACGCACAAATGGATGGTCTATGTTCGAGGTGCTGCAGAGGTAAACACTTTTCGTTTAACATCTTTTAGACAAAGAGAGAAGAGCATTTCAAAGTGAGGAGCGTCTTTGTCAGGTTGACTGGATTCATCTTCATATGTCATCTATTGACACTATAAATTTATGGTGTATGCAGGAGCCAGATATAAGTTATTTTGTGCGCAAGGTCAGATTTTTCCTACATCCAAGCTTTGCGCCCAACGATCTTGTTGAGGTCATACATCCGCCCTTTCATTTGACCCGAAGAGGGTGGGGAGAGTTTCCTGTCCGCGTACAACTGCATTTTGTTGACACCAGAAACAAACCTGTTGACATCATACACCACTTGAAGGTAAACATAAAGCTTTATACTGAATTTTACAGAAATAATTTTTCCCCTAATGCATTGCTCGTATTTTAGTTGGATCAAACACACTCCGGGTTGCAGATGTTGGGCTCTGAAACTCCTGTGGATGTTGAATTAGACAGGAAATTTTTTGAGGAAAGAGAGCGCTTTCTTGTGCAGAATCCTAATACTCCGCTGCCAGCACCAACTTTCAAGGAAGACGCCGTTGACATGAAACAAGAAATGGTTGCGGAGAGTATAAGAGAAAGAGAAAGAGAAAGAGAAAGAGAAAGAGAAAGAGAAAGAGAAAGACGAGAGGAAGAGAGGAAAAAACAGGAAGAAGCAGAAAGAGACCTACTGAGAGAAAAGGAAAGGAAGAGACTCGAGAAAGGGAAAGAAAAAGCAACAGCTCAGGATATTGAAGAACAAACAAATGCGCGAAAGAGAGTACGAGGAAGAGAACGAGATAGAATAGAAAAGTTGAACAAATGGAAAGAAGATTCACAAGACGAATACGAATACGAAGCCGAAGAAGAGCAAGAGCACGAGAAAAGGACAGGAAAGAGAGCAAAAGTTAAAGGTGAAGTAAAATCAAGGGGCAAGAACAGAGACCGAAGTAAAACACTGGAAAGAAGTAAAGAGAAGAAGAAAAGACAAGAATCTGAACACAAGCCAAGAGGAAAGACAAAAAATAAGGAGCGAGAAATGTCATTTGATGACGTTATTGTTGTTTCAGCTGTTGATATAGAAGAGGAGGATGATGAAGTGGATATACTTGATTTGAACGATTTTGAGGATGATGGAGAAAGCACACATTTAACAGCGCTGTCCGTTAATGTTAAAGAAGAAGCAATGAGAGAAGAGGAGGAGGGAACAGCCGCTGTTGAAATCGAGGAAGAGGAAGAGTTGGAAACCACAGCACAGCACCAAAGCATCATTGGTCTAGGAGTAGAAAACAACAAAGAGATCTCTTCAAAAAAAGAGGTTAATGAATTTACAATAGGAGATGAGACTGAAAGAGAGGAAATGGTGGGAAGCAAAGATACTGGAGTGAGCGGTAAAGCGCCTGGAGAGAATGAAGAGGGGAGCCCCAGTGAAAAATGGAACGAGGCTGTAAGTAAAAGTCCTACAGACGAGGAGAGAACGGTTAATCAAGTACAGAGATCAAATACTGAGGTTCAATCTACTGACGTTGCCAACGTCATTGGAGCCGTCCTGACACACAACGATCGATCTGAGAATAATGTTGGGGAGAAGGAGAAGGAAGGAGAAGGAGACGATGAGGCAAAATTTCAAGGGAAAGAAGCAGAAAAGGAATCAGATAATGAATTTGGTAACGGTCCCTCAGAGACTATCACTCAACTTCCACTTGGTACCAGTAGCCTTGACAAGAAATCTGATGCGCCACATGTTGGAATTCGTGACCCTGATGTTAAAGACAATGAAGACTTGCAAAGGCCTACACTTCTTTCACAACCGACTCAACAACACAATAGTTCTAACACTCCTAGCAATCCCTCATTCTTACCCTCTCCGTCTCCCTCTTCCGCCCTAAAGCCGCTTGTGCTTCAAACACAAACGCTCATCCAGAACGAGGTTAAGCAGCAGGCCCAAAGCAATAATATTATCACTTCTATTAACTCGCCAAATCAGCTGGCACAAAGAGTTCAAGAGGCTGCTAGCACTCATAATGCTAAAGAATCGACACAGACCTCTACATTGCCAGATTCTATTACTATAAAGCAGATATCAGCTGTCAATCCTGCAAATGTACAACAGCAACGACAGCCTGCACCTGCAGCCAAGACTCTGCCCCAATCTTCGATATCATCTGCATTCCAACAGCCAGCACATTCCCAGGCTGCATCACAATCTAGAACGAGCACTTTACACCAGCAAACAATTTCGAAGCCACAGCCACATCAGCCACAGCCGCATCCGCAGCCACAATCACATAACTCACTGCCTCAGCCACGACAGCCACAAAATGCACAAAACCAAAGTTTCACATCAGTACCAACATCTGCAAAAATCGAGTTTAGTAACGTTAAGAAGGAGGGGCAACATATATTCAAATCCCAGAGCAGGCCAAACAGGAAGACTGTGTCTGCACCTATTTCAATTGGTGGCCAGTTGCTTGAGCCTATTATCTTGGGTAAGGAGTGTGCTAGTTAGGAAAAATGGAAAAGTCACTAATCATCTTTAAACTATTTTCTTTAAAAGAAGGGCCTATCATTCCAGAAGAAGTTGTCTTTTCTGATGAGGTAGAAGAAATGCTTGAAGAGGTAATAAGCCAGTTTCCTTTGGTCTCCACGTCCAGGCATCAAAGTACCATGTCCTACTCAATTGCAAAATCTATAGAGACATGGCGTTCGTGGAGTTTGGGCAAAAGGAAATCTTCTGAGGTAAAAAAACATGTTTACTTATTAATTCACGTGTATTTGCTACAATTAATGATTGTTCCACGGCTAGCCGCGGTCTATCCAGTCTATTAATGTTGCACGTTAATGATATACATATAATATTACAGTGGCAGCGTGCGCGGCAGTTGGGGCATTATGTTCGCAGTAAGCTTGGCATGGATATCCCTACGAAAACTCTGGCGCTGTGGTGCAAACAACATAGTCACGTACCCCAGGTAAGGCACCTGCTTTCGTATGAAGGCCACACTGCAATATGCAATTTTAACACGCTATTGTTTGAGAGAGATATCTTACACTGCATGTTGATGTCATGATGCATCATAACAGGTGGATTCAGTAGCTGCAGATTTAGTTATCATTCGGCATTGCAAGTTCTGCGGCCGCGCACACCAGCCCGTAGAGCAGTTCAAGGGCATTCAAAAGATCTGTCGCAATCGTTTAGAGCCCACCTCTCTCACCTCTCTCACCCCTTACAAGGGTCCCGATTCTAGTCTTCCCTCGGCATCTGCCCTCACCCCAAATATACCACTGATGAAAGTGAAAGAAGAGCCTTCAGGTATAATTCCATTCAGTTGTGCCTTTTCGTTGTTCCTTCTGATTCCATCATCACGCGAAGCAATATATATATAACAGTACACTGACAATTTCTTTTTTTTTGTTGCTTCTCCATCCTCCAAGACGCTGCTCCACTGTGCATGGACCCCATCACATCACATCTGAATGATGTCTTAGAGAAACTGCCAGACCTCTTTCATATCCTTTCATGAAAATGAAATCAATCTCTCTCTGCTCTCTGGATTGTGTGTCTCTTGTCCCCCCCCTTTCAACTTCATCCCATTCTCTCTGCTCTCTCTGCTCTGCTCTGCTCTGCTCTGCTCTGCTCTGCTCTGCTCTGCTCTGCTCTGCTCTGCTCTGCTCTGCTCTGCTCTGCTCTGCTCTCTGCTCTGCTCTGCTCTGCCTCTCTGCTCTGCTCTGCTCTCTGCTCTCCATATGTGCGTTTCGCTTTAACAGCCTTGTCTTAAGACGCAGACCCTTTCTGTCAGCTTCGATGAAGAAGATGCTCGCTGAGATCGACATCACCATCGACTCCAAACACAAAGTCGTGGAGGACATGCTATGCAAGGTTCTTACCCCCTTACTTTAAACTTAAACACTTTACTAAAGAGACCTTTTACGTATTATTATAACTCTTAAATTAATGCTAATGTTTCTGTTTATTTGTTTATTTGTTTATTTGTTAGGTGGGGTTTTGTTTTGTGAGGGATTTGGTGAAAGACACTTTGTTGCATAGTGGCGCTCTGCAGAGAGAAAGAGCATCAGGAGCATCATCTTCATCTTCATCATCAACATCATCAGCTGAGAAGGAGGAGGGGCTCTCCTTGGTGCCCTTCCACGTCTTTGCTGCTATCAAACAGAGACCCGTCTTTGATTTCTTGACAAACGCAAGCTTGGGAGATCCTAAAAGCTTGGTCGTGATCGACTCGGAGGATGACAAGGAAGAGAAAGAGAAAGAGAAAGAACAACAACAATCAACAACAACAACATCATCATCAACAACAACAAACAATGAAGTATCTTCTCATGAGAAGGCAACAACATCAACAACATCAACAAGCAGAAGAAGAAGAAGTGAAGAAAGTGAAGAAGCTGAAAAAGAGGAGGATGAGATGATGATGATGAAAAAGAAGAAGATGCAAGAGAAGGAGGACAGCAAGGGCCGATGACATTGGTGCCTCCTATCTGTCTGTCTGTGTGTTGTGATGTGATTGTGTGTAAATACAAATACTCTCTGAGTGCTCAGAATATAAATATATTTAAAGTGAATTACAATGTGTATACAATTAATTTTTTAAATAGTTAAGACATGCGCTACACACAAGAAGGAAAAGGGATGTGCAGGGTACCACAAATGAACAACCTCCACATCTATGGCTGCATCATGAATATGGTTGGTGAAAGAAGAAGAAGAAGAATCTCTAAAAGCAAGGGTTGGTGACGATGTAAAAGAAATGGAGCAAAAGATCAAAGGCTTCAGTAGGCAAGAGAGAATGGTTGTCCCTGGGATGAGTGTGTGCTGCTAAAAGAGACTTCAGAAGATTCAGTGGGCAAGAGAGAAATGACAGTTGAGGCAAGATATTCGTCTCCTGAGTTAGAATAGTACATCTTTTGTTTTATTATTATATAAACTATTATTTCACTTTAATGGATGTGTGTGAGGTTGCTGAAACATTCATCCCACCATCCCATTTCAGTTTATAATTCATCTCCACACACACACACTTCAAACATCATCATCGCCACCAACATCCATCTATCCTCATTCACACATATTTAGGTGCAGGTCTTCTCCAGATGCTTCAACAGCTCCCCCCTAACTCGCATTATCTACACACACACACACACACAAAGCAACAGAGTTACAGTGATAAGTCATCAGTGGAGGTGCAAAAATGGCCTTCAACTATTATTATTGCTGCTGCTAAAGTTATACCTTTTGGGCAAAGGCTGGCGCCTCATATGCTGCCCGCTCTGCGTTGATCACTATATCATATGTGTCACAACACACGTTAAAGAACGGTACAAAAAGAAAGAGAGTAAAAAGCTCGCAGAGAGCAAAGAGAGAGCAGAGAGAGAGCAGAGAGAGCAGAGAGAGCTTAGAAGAGGCATTTCAGATGTGAGTAGAAGCAGTAATTGTGTTCATCTCTCTGCTCTCGCTCTCTCTCTCTCTGCTCTCTCTGCTCTCTCTGCTCTCTCTGCTCTCTCTGCTCTCTCTGCTCTCTCTGCTCTCTCTGCTCTCTCTGCTCTCTCTGCTCTCTCTGCTCTCTCTCTCTCTCTGGTGTGTGTGTGTGTGTGTGTGTGTGTGTGTGTGTGTGTGTGTGTGTGTGNGAGAGAGAGAGAGAGAGAGAGAGAGAGCAGAGAGCAGAGAGCAGAGAGAATGTTATGATGTTATGAGAGTAAAGAAGTACTCTGAACAGAGAGAAGAGATTACGTTTGTATAGAAGGAATTCGCGGAATTTGCTGTCACGAGGGAACAAATCGTTCTCAAAGTATGGTCCAAAGGACGGCACCCCATCTTTGCGTGTTATCGCCATCCTTTGAAGAAACACGGAGAGAGCATGGACAGATCAGAAAAACAGACAGGCTCTCACCTATGTGCATACATGAGCCTCTTCTTCTTACCTGTAAAATATGTCTTCCTTAACTTCCCTGGTATCTTTGCTTGGAGATTTGTTGCTTGATTTGTTTAAATGACTTCCTGCCTTACCTCGTGGACTTTGCTTTGAGTCTTTCGTTACATCCTTAGGACGTTTGTGCAATGTTAAGTCATTAGGCAAGACACTTCCTGTTTATGACTCCAGAAGAAAAGATACCTGGGCTCTTCGTCTAGAAGGGCTCTTTGACACTTTCCTCTCTTTGGGTTCAGGAGATTGCTTATTAACACTGCCTGTCCTGAACCTGGGTTGTCTTTCCTCTCCTGCATCCTTGTCATCCGTTCTGCCCGAGCCTCTCGGAGAGGATGCAGACATACTTCTCTCTCTGGTCATTGAGGTCTCTCGGGGTATACGCTCTTCACTTATAACCACAAATACATCTGTGTTGTGAAATATCGGATATAGGATATCAACAAAAGTTATCTTAGCAATGTATTAGATCTACAAGAGCACTTCTTTTCGAGCAAGGGGGAAAGGAAGCGTACGGTTGAATTCTGAGTTGACAACAGCAGGAGAAAACGCAGGGCCGTCTCCTTCCTTAAATATGATCACTAAAATATCATTACCCAAATGTCTCTTCCTTTCAATCTATTGGAATTGAAGCACTGGTCAGCTAAAAAGCGAAGAGAAACTGGTTTTGCGTTTTTTCACATTCTTCCTTTCTTACCTGTTGATGATCTCCTGGTGTGTAAGGGAGGAGAGTTGACACGTGAAACATTATCTCCATGCCATTCCATTGAGTATACACAGAATGTGTCCCAGTACTCCCACCTATATTGAATGTTCCTTTTAGAGGCCTATTCTTATGTCTCTTCCTTTAGGAGGAATTGTGCTTACCCTTAACATCAAGACCTGCCTTGTAGTTTTTCCAGCCCTGAAGCTCTATTCTGTCTCCCAAAAAATCCAAAAAATTTTCAAAGGCTTCACTGCCATGTTCTATTGTCCATTTATAAAGATTAGATTTCTTCTATAAACTAGTGATTATTAAAAGAGAAATCTCACCATTGTTGAACATTTCCTCTTCAGTTGTCTGACCTTCTTTACAGTAGAGCACACCTAACTTATAATTTGTCACCACCTGAATGGAAGAGATACATCAGAATATCTTCAAGAGAAGACTTATACCATTACTGCAGCTCGCTCTCTTCTCTTTCTTCTGTTCACTTACTTGTTTGAGTTCAAAATTTTCAAGTTCAGTTTGTATGACAGGATTCTTGACAAGGCGAAAGTTGAGTTTGTACTTTTCTACAAGCTCTGGGCTGACAAATCGAAGGATGTCCTTTGCTGAGGACTTCCTAAGAGTTCCACTTAACTCTGATTTGAAAACGCATTTGTGCACGTCTTTCTATTTTTGGCATATCAGAGGGAGTTGTTAGAGAAAACATAACATAATAGGCTATTGGAGTCTTCTTATCAACTCAGACAGTTGTGTGTGTGTGTGTGTGTGTGTGTGAGAGAGAGAGAGAGAGAGAGAGAGAGAGAGAGGCCAGGAACAGTTACGTATTTAGTTCGAACAAGTACTCTGATTTGCTTCTTGTCATCATTTTTTTCCTTCATTATGCAAACTGCCATGCTTCCCAGATCAGTGTCTGAAGCTGTGTAGCAGGAATGCTCTGTGTATGCAGGACAGACATGTAATCCGGTTATAAATCGAACTATTGTTTCATGAAAGGTTTGAGTCAAGCAAATAGATGTATAGTTTACCTTTCCCTTTGAAGTATTCCACATAATACGTTGCATTCAGTTCAGGATTGTAAATCTTGGGGCAAGCCATCTCGGCAGTGATAGTTCTCTTTCCCGCCTCTATCAGATAACCTTCTGTTACCTGGACAAGAGAATTGTCCACTTGCTCCTGGGTGGTTGTAATTGTGTTAAAGGCAACCGGACAGACCTTGCCAGAGTGTAAGGGTTATTGGGAAATTTTAACAATTGTTATTCTTACCTCCTCTTCCATCTTGTCATGTTTTATGGGCGATGTGGGTTCCTTGTTATTGGGGGTTTCCCCAAAGTTTGGAGAAGTGGCAGATTTGCTGAGCAGGGATTTAATTCTTGGACCAGTGCCACCAGGAGAGCTAAAGGCCACCCCAGAAGGTTTCTTGATTCTCTTGGGCAATCCAAATACACCTTCTTCCTCTTGCTCTCCTTCATTTGACTTCTTGTCTTCCTCTTGCTCACCATTCTCAGCTTTTGCCCTTTTGATTGACACTTCTTCGATGGAGCATGCTCCTCCCTTCTTGTTGACCTCAGAGTTAATGAATCCTGTAGACTTTGTCCTTCTGTGCAGCCTTTTTCCAGATGAAGGGGAAGCAGAAGAAGGTGATGCAGTGGAAGCATTTGCTTCTGTTTCTGTCGATTCCTCACTTTCTACTTTCTGTTCCACTTCAGCGCTTTCACTCTTCTCAGACTGTTTCTTTGACTCTCCCGATTTACCCGATCTGCTGATGGGAGATGAACGCTTCGCTGGAGGAGGTGTATTTGCAGGGCTCTTATTATCTGTATGCTTTAGTGTTTTGATCCTTTCCAATCTCTCTGCAAACGAATTAGTTCTCTTAATCTTAGGGCTAAAGTTTTTCTCTGTAGGGTCTGAATTTGTGTTCTCTTCTTCAGTTGAGACAGATCCATGTGATGAAGTGTTACTTAAGCCTTGATTCTTGACTGCTTGGTCTCCTTTTTGACTGGATGCACGGAGTGTTGCATAAGTGGAGACCTTTTTGGTGGACTCACTCCCACTTTCTGCCAAAAGGTCTTTCTGGGGTGACGTGCTGTTGCCCATGAAGAGGCTAGCTCGTTTAGCAATTGAAGATGTTGGATTGTTCTTCCTGTTGATACTTCTGGGAGAGAGCTGCGACGTCGCTGAATTTGATTCATCTTTTGCAAGGAACCTCAGATCAAATTTGGACCTACCTTCTTTCTGCCAATATCGAAGAGAACAGTTGTTAAATTAAGAAACAGAAAATGGCACAACACATGAGAACTTATGACATACTTTGGTTGATTCTGGCGTGGAAGCAGCAGCAGAAGTCCTTGGAATGAGAATAACAGGGATAACTTCACCTGCAGCAATGTGGGCTGCAATCTTGGGGTGGCTTTTTCCCATTTTTGTGAACTCAACTTTTATAATCACCTTTACCCATAACACAAAGGATAAGCATTGAAGAGAAACAATTAAGGAGAGAATTGCAAGAGATGCATGAACTCACCTCTTCACTCAGCCCCAGATAATAGTCAAATTTCATGGACTCGTTCAAAGAAGGAAGTTGTCGAAAGATCTCACTCTGTGATATTGAAAGGGTATTATATAATTAATTCTCCTTCCCTAGAATTTCAGAGCTGAATAAGAACGGGCATCTACCTTGACTTTGTCCACAGTGTAGGCGGGGGGAAAAGTGAAGATCTTAAATTCCTCTGAATTAGGAACTTGAACCTGCAATAGTGTACAGATGGGAATCACTACTGTGCGATATTGAGGGGGGGCTCTTATGGAGTTTCGTACCTGCACCCTCACTGTCGCCCCTTCCTCTATTGTCTCTGATCCGTCCATGGACATATAAAGACTAAGGAATATCTGTGTGTCTCTCTTGAGGGGCGAAGAGAATGTTCTGTGAAATAAAAGCATTGTTTGGAGAATCTCCATCAGAAAGAAGGCAAGTGAAAAGATAGTTTGGAGACAAAGGGTTAACGGCACCTCTAGTTCCAAAGGGAAGCCAAGGGAAACCTTGAATTCTCCTTGAGCAGCACGAAGGCTCAACTCGAGTTGTTGAAGAGATCACTCTGAACCTCTTGTGGGTGTGCTTCCCTTTTCTTTCTGGTTTTGTTGCCCGAAGGGGCGCAAGTCGCAGCTGGCGAATAAGAATCAAAGTTTCACAAATTCAAACTTTAAAAAATGAGTCACTGGGCACACAAGAGAACAGTGGGGGTGCCATTACCAATGTGTTCCAGCTGGACATGGTGAGCCTACCAAAGTGTTACTTAAACATACCGAAACTGTTGCCAGCAGCATGATCACACATTGTCTTGAAAAATGACAGGGCAGAGATTTGATTGCGTGCATGATAGATGCAAAACAGAACGCGCCATCTCAAGGGTGCAAATTTGGCACGTTCCTCATTGTCTGTTCTCAAGAATGTTGTTCAGTTTTCATGCAAGGGCAGGGCATCTTGGCTTTCTTGTGTTATTATTCAGTTATTATCCAATTTTTTATTCTGAATAATAATAAACATTGTCCATATTATTTCCGCCAATCAAAAATTAGAAGGAAAAATGTTTTTATCCATTAATAAATCAAACATTTGATTATTATCCAATCAGAAAAAAGAAATATTAATTATTTTGCCTCCTACATTTTTCTCGTTAATGCATTTTTTGTAGACATGCAGGTTGAACACCAAGCGGAGGGGGCGGCTCTCATCTTTTGGTTTCTGAACGATTACAAATTTGCAAGATGTCAGCCTCAAATGCGTCACAAAAACAACAAGGAGGCAAGAAAAGAAAGAGGGAGGTGGCTACCAAACAGAAGGAGAGTACTATTCTGAATCGGAAACAGAATATACAAGAATCGCCAGCCAAGCGGAGCGGCGAGCTACTCGCATTCAAAAATAAGCAGAAGACTTTGATTCTTGCTTCGAGGGGAGTGACGCACAGATATCGCCATCTGTTGAATGATATCCGCCGCTTGCTTCCTCACAGCAAGAAAGAGAGCAAACTCGACGACAAGAATAATGTTAGCGTCATCAACGAAATTGCGGACTTGAACAATTGCAATAACTGCATATTCTTCGAATGCCGCAAGATGCAGGACCTCTACATGTGGATTGGCAAGACTCCGAATGGTCCATCTGCCAAATTTCTTGTCCTGAATGGTAATTTAAACCACTTTTTTAAGATCTCTGAGATAATGTAGAGACAATTTCTATCTGAATTCATTCACCTCTTTCAACCCATCTTTCTTCCCCAAGTAGAGTATTCCATCTAATTAGATTGCGTTTTATCACACTATTACATTTCTCAAGTGCATTCTTCTAATCT
Organism: Acanthamoeba divionensis; assembly: GCA_000826405.1. Classification (NCBI taxonomy): domain Eukaryota; phylum Discosea; order Longamoebia; family Acanthamoebidae; genus Acanthamoeba; species Acanthamoeba divionensis. The sequence continues at coordinate 99,321 of CDFI01107672.1, read as the reverse complement.
TTATTTGTAAAACAATAATTAGTCCATACCATGGATGAGTTGAAAATGACAGGCAACGCTTTGGTGGGCTCGAGGCCCCTCCTTTCCTTTGATAAAAATTTTGATTTGGAACCACAATGGTTCTTCCTCAAGGAATTGTTTGTGCAAGTAAGTGATCTCCTTTCTTCTGCCCCGCCGTTAGTTGTTTCTTTCTATCACACCATGACAACACATCCCTAGCATGCTCTCAGCTCTCATGCTGTTATCTTGTGTGTGAGTGTGTGAGAGGGATGGTGGGAGTCAGACAACCTTCATATCGGGGTGTGTGTGTGTGTGTGTGTGGTAATCGCTCATAACACTGAGAGAGAGAGAGAGAGAGAGAGAGAGAGAGCAGAGCAGAGAAGATGATTTCATTCCCATATTGATGGCAATGCAATGCATTGTAGTCAAAGTCTCTGTAAATTAAAACAAACAAACAAACAAACAAACAAACAAATAGGTGTTTGGAACTCCCAAGGGACACCGCAAGAGTAAACCTTTTGTCGACCACGTATTCAATTTCTCTATTGTAGACAACAAGATATGGTTCAGAAACTATCAGGTCAGATCAGAGATCCCCTCAGCAACTTCCACCCATCAGCTAATAATAATTATTGTTAACAAGTTTAGTTTAACATGTTTTCCATTTCATTCCATCAAACATTTTTTTTTTGTTTAGATTTTGGAGAATGACAAGAAGGAGCGCACTCTGGTCGAGATTGGGCCCCGCTTTGTGCTTCAGCCACACCGCATCTTTGATGGAAGCTTTGGAGGACCCACCCTCTACTTGAACTCAAACTACATCTCTCCAAACACGGTATCCACTTTACTTCAATTTCTTTCTTTCTTTTTTTCATGCACATTCCTTTAATTTTCAAACATATATTGTTTTAAATTTAAAGCAATATTTGCGTTTCTTTTCTTAAGTTGACCTAAATTGAACATTTCTTTTTTTCTTTTTTTTTCTTTTCTAGATTCGTGCTGCCCAGAGGAAACAGTTGGCCACCAAGTATGTGAACAGAGTTCAGTCCAAGGAGAGACGCCAGCAAAAGGAGAAGGAGCTCATTCTGCCCGAAGACGAGCTTGAAAATGTGTTCCAAGAGTAAAAAAAAAAAAAGAAATGAGATGCAAGGAGTTGTTGCTCTGATGGCGAAGTCATTAAATATTTTACTCCAATATGCACCCTTAAATTTAATTTATCTTTATTACATGCTCCGAAAATGTAACAGTCTAGAAATGCCAAGAATTTTTTCTAGGTATTTCTAGATAGAAAACAAACAAGCAGAAAAGAACATCCCCTATGGACGTGGTAATGATGCTCCTTGCACTCGCTCACTCAACCTTGATGACTATCTTGCCAAAATGCCCTCCGCTCTCTAAATAGGTGTATGCTTCTTTGGCTTGTTCAAAGCTGAAGATCTTGTCTATCACTGGGTGCAAGTCGTTTAGCTCAATGGCTCTTCCCAGTGCTTCTAACATGTCCGTGGACCCCATTAGCACTCCACGGACAGTGAGGCTCTTGAACAAGATGTCCTGGTAGTTCCCTCCTCCACCCTTGGTGATGATTCCAACCAGATTAATGGAACCTCCAACTCGAGCAGACACGATAGACTTCTGAAATGTTCCTTCCCCACCAAGCTCAAGCACTAGATCAACGCCCTTGCCTTCGGTGAGCCTCAGCACTTCCTTCTCCCAATCTGGATTCGTCTTATAGTTCACTCCATCAGAGGCTCCAAGCTGCTTGGCCTTTGCAAGCTTGCTATCACTGGATGATGTAATGATCACTCTTGCACCAGCCAGTCTTGCGAATTGGAGTGCAAAGATAGATACTCCTCCTGTACCCAGGAGCAGCACTGAGGAGCCAGGACCTATTGGCTTGGAATGGAACAGTGCATGCCAGGCAGTCAGAGCAGCAATAGGCAAGGTTGAGGCCTCTTCGTAGGAGAGATTGGAGGGCACTCTCATGAGGCCTGATTCAGGGAACACTCGGTACTCCCTCAAGGCACCTTTGAAGATAACATTTGAGAACAGTTCAAAGTACTCTTGCTTCCAATCTCCAGAAATCCAGTCTGGGCAGGGGTTGATAACCACTCTGTCTCCATTCTTGAACTTGTTGACATCCTCACCCACCTCCACCACTTCTCCAGAGCAATCTGATGTTGGGATGAAAGGTCCAGTTATCTTTACTGGGAGACGGCCATTGAGCACCAGCAAGTCACGGTAGTTGAGAGAAACAGCTTTGATCCGAACAAGCACCTCTCCTCTTCCAGGCTTTGAGACTTCAATTGTGCCTGGGACAAGGCTTTCAACACTGCCCTTGGGCTCAGAGTTTTGGAAGTACACGCGTGATGTTATGGTGGCCATCAATTATTGTGTATTGCTTACATAGTTGGGAATTGCACATATATATTAGACCACCAGATGGCGATATCTTGGGGTGCTCTGATGGCGATATCACAATCAATGTGCTACTGTCGCCAAAGCTTGGGAGTTAACTCCCAAGTATTCCATTGAGATGCTGCTGGCAAATTTTTGGACCTTGACCAGGTTGTCACAGAAAATAATCTAGAATGTCTTAAATACGTCAGAATCAAGAAAGGTGCAGAAATTTCTGGGTTATTCTAGATATTTCCTTTCCTTTCCATCATTCCTCCACTCCTCTTAAAAACTGACAGGAAAAAACCGGACACTCACCCAACATTCCTTCCTTCCTTCCTCTCTCCTCAATCTCCCTCTTCCGCTCTTCCTCCATTCCTCTTCCTCCATTCCTCCACTCCTCTCTTCCTCCATTCTCTTTTTTTTGTTATTTCGATTTGTTATTTCATAAATCTCATCTCTTCAAATGTTATCAGCTGGCAGTAATTCATCATTTTCATTCAATTTTCAGTTTGTACGTATACGCCTTTGCATGCAAGCGTTGGTCTCCATACTGTTGAAATGTACAATCTTATATAAGATTGCTTGTAATCTCTCTTAAAATCAAAAAATAGACTGATGATGAAGTGAAGGCGCAACCACAAACCCCAGATGAGGGACCCTCAGATGTAGCACATCATCGTCCAGGCGTTCAATGCCATGCTGCCGATGTGCCTCCCTATGTTTTTAAAATCTTGAAGAAACAAGGCCAGGTAAATGCCTTCACATTGCTCCGTCATAAAGATCCCCCCACGTACACATGATTCTCTTGCTTGAATCATCATCTTGCATTCCTTTTGATCATTTGATGTTTGTTGATGGCCAGGTGGAGGAATGGAAGTTTGGCGATGTGACTGTCTGCAAGTGGCGCGTGTTTACACCTGCCCTTAGACAGTGCCTCGACGCCATGGCAGAGGAGGTTGCAGCATCCAATCAGCACGCTCAAGCTGAAGTCCAAATAGAAGAGCCAGACAAAGGTTGTTCACCTTTGTGTGAATCTGTATACTATCTTTCTCTTTCTTAATCGCACAGTGATCTCTGTTCTTTCTCTCCCACCACGCACCAAGAGAGAGAGAGAGAGAGAGAGAGAGAGAGAGAGAGAGAGCATGATAGAGGTCTGTTATAGCTCTATCTCATCACTCTCTTTCTCTTTCCAGAGCCTGCGGTTACCATGGCCAAAGGCTCCCGTTTGGAATAAGTCTCTATATTAATTAATGTTTCTTTGTCACAGTTTCAAACGTGGTGGTACATTCTGATCTTGCTCCTGGATTATATGAAGGTAACCGCCTTCAATCAATAAGAAACAAGAAAGCGTCTTATTTTGTTTTATAACATTCGATATAAATCTGTCACGGTTAAATCAGAATCAATGGGATAGATTGTCATACTGATTGATTTGTTAGTGTGATTAATAAGCTTTATTTTGCATGTTCCCTTCTCAGGGGGTTTCAAGCTATGGGAGTGCGCTATCGATCTTACACATCACTTGCAGAGCCTTGGGATAGATTTCAAAGGTAAGCTATCAATCACCGTATGATCAAATAACAGATCATTTTAAAGGTGCTAGAACAACAATTCCGTTTCTTTGTTATCTTTTTCATACCCTGTGTTGTCTGATGTCCCATTTTTCATTTTCTACTCAAGGAAAGCGTGCACTTGATCTGGGTTGTGGGCATGGGATTCCTGGACTCTTTCTGCTAAAGTGTGGCGCCTCTGTTGATTTTCAAGATTTTGTAAGTCCACATTTACTATTACTTGACATTGCGGTTAGCCGTAGGCCTAGGCATATAGTAGGAGGGAGAGATATGTATTCCTTGGTGACTATGGGCTCTAGAGAGGCAGAGCGAAGGAATTTAATATCTTTACTCACTTCATTTCTATGTTCAGAACTCGGAAGTTTTGAAGGTGTTGACAATACCAAATGCCATGGTCAACCAACATTCTGAAGGTGATGACCCCACCAAACTAAGCACACAGCTGGAAAATGCACGATTTTTTGCTGGGGACTGGGGCGCACTCAAGGTCAGTTTTAGATCCTATCATGCTTTTAACTAACAAGCTTTGGTTGCATTTTCACCATTTGCCTTTAGCTGATATCAGCTTCGCCCACAATTTAGGGAACTCTAGAAGAGCACTTCTATGATTTAATCATCACAAGTGATACAATTTACAACATTCAAAGTTTGCCAAAACTCTACGAGCTCATAAAGCACTCACTCAAACCAGACGGCCTTTGGTAACACACCAAATTTCCATTTAGTTTTATTTTTCCCTCTTTTCAACATTTGCACGCACACAAGCGTTCGTGTGTGTGTGTGTGTGTGTGTGAGCAGACCAATGACACTCTCCTTTTTTATTTCGCAGCCTTCATCTAAATGCTTTCTTTTTGCCTTAGCTTCGTGGCGGCAAAGACATATTACTTTGCCGTGGGAGGAGGCTGCCGCCAGTTCGAAGAGCTCGTCCAGCGAGACGGCGTATTCCAAACCAGCGTCGACCAAGTCATCAAAGGTTTGGCTTTTGCTTTCCACATATCTTTTGGTGTTTTTTTTTTTTTTTTGCATATTTCATCTGCATTGTGACGTTCCTTTGGAGGATTATGTCACTTTGTTGTTTTCATCACACAGCTTGAGGCTTCATCCATCCATTCACTCATTCATTCATGAGAACATTGACATTTGAGACTGACCATTCTCTCTCTGTTTTCTGCTCTCTGCTCTTTCTTTCTTTCTCTGCTTTCTCTGCTCTCTGCTCTCTCTCTTGTGATTCCTTTCTGTTGGCAGATGGTACCTCAAATGTTCGTGAGATAATCAAACTTCAGCGCAACCTCTGATCTCTCTCCTCTTGAGCACACACACACACACACAGAGAGAGAGAGAGGTATGGGTTAGCCATTTGCCCCTTGGCATAGTGACTGTGGGCTCTAAGAGAGAGAGAGAGAGAGAGAGAGAGAGAGAGAGAGAGATGAGATGAGATGAGATGAGAGCAGCTACAGAACAGTTCTGACAAGTTGTGTCTTTTTATTATTATTATTATTAACAGTGCCACACACAAACAGAAAAAAACAAAAACAAAATGTGATAAATAGATTCCATCTTGCTGCTCACAACAAACAGTACAAATTGTACATTTCCTTCAATCTTTCTCTCTCTCTTGCATCACTGCAATCGTCTTGTGAGAATCCAGTCCACCAGAAGGACCACCTTGGGGATCAAGCAGGCAACCAGCCAGCATATCCCCATGAGGCCCTTTGCCAAAATCAACAGAATTACAAACACCATCAAAAATCCCACAATCCAAGCCCCTGCATTCACGCTTTGCCTCTCCTGCAATTCCAATTCCTTGTCATCTGTAAGTGGATGAATGCTCTCTTGGTTCTGTGGTTGGCCAAACAGAGTGCCCTTTTTGACTTGCTGTTGGGAACCACTGCCATCATGTGACATTAAATGATTTGCTTCAGAATTGACACTGGGGTCATCTGATGATTTGATTTTCATCATGGACACCAGCACGAGGCCCTGCTTGCCATCCTTCTTCTTCGCCATGCACCACGTCTTTGTTGGGGCGTAGTTGATCAGTGTGAGTTCTTCGCCCTCTAGGAAGCTCAGCTGATCGCCGAACGCATCAAAATCATGAAGTGCTTTGGCGCAAAAGATTTCGTACGTTGCTGCTGCAGCACTTTGCATCTCTCTTTGAAATGCTTTAATTAAGGAGAGGATGATGGAGGGCAATAGATGTATTGATTGAGTTATCGCCAAAGTGTGTTTATTCCTCTCCTCCATTCCTTCCTCTTCCTCTTGCGCTCTTTCTCTTCCTCCACCTCTTCCTCCATTCCTCTTCCTCTTCCTCCATTCCTCCATTCCTCCATTCCTCCATTCCTCCATTCCTCTTCCTCTTCCTCTTCCTCTTCCTTCATTCCTCTTCCTCTTCCTCTTCCTCTTCCTCTTCCTTCATTCCTCTTCCTCTTCCTCTTCCT
>CDFI01107672.1:42864-92767 GCA_000826405.1 Acanthamoeba divionensis | reverse complement strand
CTTCCTCTTCCTCTTCCTCTTCCTCTTCCTCTTCCTCTTCCTCTTCCTCTTCCTCTTCCTCCCTATTTAATTACATTTGCTTAATTATTGATTGTTTCTAACTGCCACAAGCACATGAACAGTCTTTTGTTTCTATTGTTGACATCATGCATAATAATAATAATAATGTCACATGCATCTGGTTTGCCACAAGGCCCTTCTAGGATAACTGCATCGGTGAAACTCAGGAAAACATTCTTGATCGATGCAGTTCACTCAGACCACTCTCTGATTAAAGATGAGCTCCTGGCAAGGGGCTGGCAGGAGGCCAGGAAGAAGAGCTTAACAACTGACTTTTTGTGGACCTTTTCCAAAAGACCTCACCTTACTACTTCCCCTCAGCAGATAATTAACCACTTCCCCAACTTTGAGCAAATGGGCACCAAGATAGGGCTTTGGTATAACTTGTGCCAACGGCCTGAGCGCCTGGGTCTGGGTCAAGATGGTTCTCTTGCTGCCAGCTCTTTCCTGCCCAGATCTTATCTGTTGGTGAAAAGTCAAGCGCAGGAGGAACAGGAGCAGATCTTTATCAACGCTGACGAAGCCAGCAGCCAAAAACTGGGCTTCATCTCTGATTTTCAGAGAACTGCGCTCCACTCTATGAGCAAACGCATTACCCACTGATGTTTCCTCATTTGATATGCTCTCATTTCGTTATTCTGTGCTCTGATCCTGCATATTCTCATCAATAGTCCTTTCTTTGTTGGTTTAGGTTTTGTATGCTCTTCTGATGGGATGTGCCAGAGCAAAGAACAGCCCACTCCGCAAACAGAGCTTCAATGGTCTCTACAAGAGAGTATTGATGGTGTGGACAATATATGGATAGTGAAGCCTTCCCGTTCTGCAAGAGGCACTGGTATGTTGACCTCTTGTTTAGTTGAATCTTCACTGCTTTTGTACCCTTATATTGATATCTATTCTCACTGTCTAGATATTAAGATATTCAATGACGTGGATGCAATTTTGAAGTATGCATTGGGAGAAAGGAACACAGAAGCCAAGAATAAAGGACAGGAGAGGGTAGCACACAGTTCCTTCATTGTGCAAAAGTATATTGGTTAGGATACGACATTGCTTAGTCAACTTTTCCTCTAGTTACTATTTCATAATTCTCACATTTTCCAATTTCATTTTGTTTGTGATGACAGAAAGGCCACTGACTGTGATGGGGTATAAGTTTGACATAAGACTATTTGTCCTTGTGACCAGTTTGGACCCCCTTGTTGTATTTGTGAATGAAAACTTCTACCTTCGTTTCACCTCTCAGCCTTACACTGTATTGAACCTCAATGATAAGTAAGATTGAAATCATGAGAGAGAAATGGTGCAGATCCCTCTTTTTCACTAACACGCCTACTTTCTTGAATGATTCCAGGTTTGCCCATCTGACTAACCACCAAGTGCAAAAGGATTCCCCTGACTTTGCTACAACTGCAATCAAAGAAAATCAGTGGTCATCACTACAATTCATTCAATACCTGGCGTACATTCTCCTCCTCTAAAATGTATTTTGGGCTCTCTGCCCTGAAGTTCTGACTTCTTGTTACCCACCATTGAAGTGAAACTTTTGGAGAAGGAACATGGGAACAGCGAATAAAGCCACGCATTGACGGCCTCATCACAACTACGCTGAAGGCTTGGCCTCAGGAAGGTATTATATCAAGAAAACATTATAAAACAAGAATAACTGGTATCTATTGACCAATTCTCCAAGGTCACAGGGACAACAGCTTTGAGGTGCTAGGTCTTGATATAATGTTGGACGAAGAACTGAACCCATGGCTATTGGAAATCAACACAAACCCTGGCCTGCACCTTGTCACAGATGTTGTAAACGAACATCATCCCACGTTTGTGAAAGACATGTTCAAAGGTACAAAGCAATCAACAGAGTCAGTAAGTTTGCTGGATTCATTTGTTTATATTGTTTGTGGGCGATGCAGTGTTGTTGGATGAGAGTGCTACTTGGCAGGAAGCACCACCCTCTGATGATGGATCTGGAATTAGGGTTGGTGATTTGAGGCTTGTTTATAAAGGCCCAAGAAGAGAAAGGACTCACACGAATCAAAGTCATCACCATTTTAATGACGCTGGTTTCAAAGAGGCAGACAAGCTCAAGAAAAAATGGGCCAGACTGATGGCTTCACCAAAACCATGAATGAATGAAAAAAAAAACAATTGTTTAACTTCACAATAAGCCATTTGGGTGCCACACAACAAGCAAAGTATAGTTGTTAAGAGAAATGTAAATGTATAGTTTTTAATTAAAAATATCACATAACCATGGGTTCATAAGGTCACAAACTAACATGGGATAGTCCACTCATCAAGAAGTGGCCGTCCCAACCATAACCATGATCTTTATCTATCACCTGCTCTTTATATACTTAAGCTTGAAAAACAAAACTGTTGCGAATTCTTTGTTGCACTTTCTGAGCAATCCAGTTGTTTATCTGTTCCACCATAAAAAACTTAAATGTAATAAAGGTTTTTTTTTTAAAAAAGTAACTACTTGTGTTATGTCTTTATATTAAATATTTTTGATTTTAACTGGACATAAATTTTCCTTTTATGATTTCCAACTGGTCCGGAAAATAGTCCATCCGCTAAGTGGTCAAAAATTTGTGCACGATTCCTGCACACCTTGTGTACGCGCTCTGTGGATGTTGGCGAATTTGCTCACTCGGTTTAGAGATATTTTTCATTTCTTTTTCTCTGCACCCAAAAAGTTGAACTGCTTTTTTGCACACACCCCATCCACTTTTGAGAAGGGTTGCAGGCACCCCTGTGGTTGTTCTAAAGGGTGAAGAGTTCATCATCATTCAGCTCATGCTCAGATGATTAAAGGGGGGAAGAATCACTTTTAATCGATCGATTGAAGTGGAATTCCAGCTGGGTATAATTAAGAAGAAGAGTGCATTGTACAATGGAAGCAGGTATGAGAGATGCGTTTGATGTACTTCCCAACGAGATACTGTTGCAAGTATTTGAGCAGCACTTGCACCCCATGTGGCAGATTGTGTGCAAAAACGTGTGCCAAAGATGGCAGAGCCTTCTGAAGTCATCGCCATCACCAAGAAATTTTTACTTTTGCACTGGAATAGGTTTTCCTCACTACGTTGCTCACAGAGGCCACTTGGAAGTGTTAAAATGGGCAAGAAGCCAAGGATGTCTCTTGGATAAGAAGACATGCGCCTTTGCTGCCAAAGGAGGCCATTTGGAAGTCCTGCAATGGGCCAGAAGCCAACAGTGTCCCTGGGATGAGAAGACATGTGCCAATGCTGCTGGCGGAGGTAGCATGGAGGTATTGCAATGGGCGAGAAGCCAAGGTTGCCCCTGGAATGAATGGACATGTGCCAATGCTGCTGGTGGAGGCCATTTGGAAAGGTTACAGTGGGCAAGAAGCCAAGGCTGCCCCTGGAATGAGTCTGCATGCGCTGAAGCTGCTCGAGGAGGCCATTTGGAAGTTCTGCAATGGCTCAGAAGCCAAGGTTGCCCCTGGGATGAGGATACATGTGCCTATGCTGCTCGTGGAGGCCACTTGGAAGTCCTGCAATGGGCCAGAAGCCAACACTGTCCCTGGAGTGAGAAGACATGTGCATTTGCTGCTCGTGGAGGCCATTTGGAAGTGTTACAATGGGCCAGGAGCCAGCGCTGTCCCTGGGATGAGAAGACATGCACTGCAGCTGCTCTAGAGGGCCACTTGAAAGTGCTGCAATGGGCAAGAAGCCAAGACTGTCCCTGGGATCAGTGGATATGTGCTGATGCTGCTATTAGAGGCCATTTGGAAGTTTTGCAGTGGGCAAGAAGCCAAGGCTGTATCTGGAATGGAGCAGACATGTGACATGCATTGGGTCTTGATATAAGAAAATGATTAAAACTATAGAGTTTGATCATTAAGCTTAACAAGAGAAGAGAAGAGCAGATTCCTTCACACAAGTGTACACTTTTCCTGTTTTTTTTATATATTAAAAAAAACAATTGCAAGCAAGAGGACAACAACTGAAACAAGGTGATGTTTGCATGATTGTTTGATTTGTCCTTCAACAACAACAATACTGCATTACAAAGGCCACTTTAAGGGCTCTTTTGCAGTTTCGCCGCTTCAAATTCCAACCAAAGGGACCTCTCCTCTGCTGATTACATTCGGCGGTGGGTGATATTTTTTGTCGACAGCCATTAGGGGTGGTGGCAATAAATAGAAATGATGTTCCCCCCTTGATTTGAGCTCATCAAACACACATACACACCTCTCTTCAACAAAATGCAATCATCTACAAAGACTCTTGCTGGTAAAGTTGCTGTCATAACTGGAACCAGCTCTGGAATTGGTGAGGCCATCGCCAGAGTAAGTTTTGAAAAGATGCTGCTTCTCATAATCAAATGGTTTCCGTGGATTTAAATTTACATTTAATAATGCAACTCAACAAGCATCCATTTTTCTATTTTGCAGCATCTGGCGGAGGCTGGAGCCCAAGTGGTTCTTGGCGCTAGGCGCGTGGATCGTTTGGAAGCTCTAAAGACCGAGCTCGAGGCCTCAGGAGCCAAAGCAACATTTAAGTCCACAGATGTGGCACAGAGGGATCAAGTCAAGGCCCTCATTAAGCATGCTGAAGAAACATTTGGACCAGTAATGCCCTTATCCCAATCCACCATTTACTTAATTTTAGGTCTATTGCTCCCTTACGAGGCATCTTTGTAAATTTTTCATATCAAATTTTCTTGATTTAGGTTGACATCTTGGTCAATAATGCTGGAGTGATGTTGCTCAGTCCTATAGATGCCATTATCGAAGAGGAGTGGGAGAAAATGATTGATGTCAACGTCAAGGTAGAGAGTTTGTTGTTGTTGTTGTCATGTACAACAAATAATTCTTGAAGATGCTGAAAGTTGTTTGAAACATGAAACAGGGCGTGCTCAATGGCATTGGTGCCGTGTTGCCTAGCATGATTGAAAGAAAGACTGGTGACATTGTCAACATCTCTTCAGGTGAGAGGCATATACACTTCTTCTTCTTCTTCTTTGATTCCTTGTTTTAGAGCATTGGTCATCCACAACATCTTGCTTTGCATCTGTTCCATTGGATTACATTGTACCATTTCCCATTAACATCTTGTCTTGTCTGCAGATGCTGGTCGCAAGCTGTTCCCCACTGGTACTGTCTACTGTGCTTCCAAGTGGGCTGTTGAGGCCATCACCCAGGGTGTGAGACTGGAAACAGCAGGTCAGTCAGAAACCATCACCTTTGCAACCAAAGTGTTGTAACACACATGCAAGCGATGCTGTTTCTTGTGTGGCATCGCCTGGCACTTTGTGTGAGGAGAGAGCAGAGAGCAGAGAGAGGTGTATGTATGGGTTAGCCATAAGCCTTGGCATAGTGACCGTGGGCTCTAGGCGCTTTCGCGCTCGAAGTGCTTTCCAGTAGCCCATTAGCCAACTCAGCCACAGAGAGAGAGAGAGAGAGCAGATGAGATGGATGTGGGAGAACAGAGAGAGAGAGAGAGAGGCATGGTTAACCATAGAAACTCACAGTAGGTGCAAGAGAGATCAGAGATCAGAGAGGGAACAGAGAGACGTGTGTGCATGTGTTGTTGTTGTTGTTCTCACTCCTCTGTGTGCAGGCAAGGGAGTGAGACTTACTTCCATTCAGCCTGGCGCCACCACCTCTGAGCTCGGTTCGCACATCACCCACGAGGCCACCAAGCAAGCAGCAGCAGGGTTCGCCCAGGCCATCCGCTTCTTGGATGCTGACGACGTCGCCAGGGCCGTTGTGTACGCTGTCTCGCAGCCAGCCCATTGTTCCATCAATGAGATCTTGCTTCGTCCTTCCCAACAAGGATCATAAAATGGTAATAGTAATGGTAATAGTAATAGTAAATAATATGGATCCATTGTGACAATCCTGCAAGAACTTAGAGACTCTTATTTTCTTTCTTCTCTGTCTGTCTTATGTAGTACACAACCCCTAAAATAATGTAAACAACTGTGAATGGAAAGAAAAATATCGTAGAGTGTGTAGGTTTGTAGAGGCACATGTCTGAACCCATCACACCAACATGTTGAAGTTTCTCTTCTGTTGGAAAGTTGGGTGCATTCTTATGGTTTCGACAATGATGATACCCAAAAGTACTCCTGGCAGTGTCCAACTCACTGGCAACAGAGTCTGTTGATGAGATTGCCATCAACAACAAGCTGGGAGAGGTCTCAAAAGCAGATGTACCCTGAAGAAGTAACACATGTTCCTAGGACTTGACCTTTTCTGACGGAGGCAACAAAAATCTTCGCTGTTTCTCGATCTCGGATCCAGCGAGATCTGCTGTTGGGCCGATTGGCCTCTTCCGTATGGCTCGGAGGGTCGGCCTTCGAGGAATGCTCAGCGAAAATGTTCAGGATAAAGTGGACAAAATAAAATGGGCCAATGGTAAGTGTGCCATCTGTGGGAAGGCCCTAATATAGGTTCATCTCTACACATTGATGCTTCATTTGCATGGAGCGTCGTTGTTTGTAGTGATGGAAGTAGTAGTAGTGTCTTGATAGACTGACTGAAAGCAACTTTAGTTTGTTACAAAGTTAGTGCCACTTCCCAGAGCAATACTCAACAACAACAACAAGAAGAAGAAAGTAGTGAAGAAGAAAGTAGTGAAGAAGAAAGTAGTGAAGAAGAAGAGAGAGGAATTGTACTACACAACCTTGGTTGAAGACAATAATTTTATTTCCCTTTGAGAAAAAGAGATACCAATCAGTTGGAAGTGTGTGAAAAGAAGTGGTTTTTTTTTTAAAAAAAACAGCAGCACAGTGTTTGTGAAAGATGAACGTGAATAAACAGATCTGTCGCTTTGGTGGTGGCTTGTTGTTGAGAACCAACTTGCAGAGGACAGCGCCGGTCACTGCTTCCCAGCTTAGAGGCCTTGGCTCAAGCACAGACCCTGCAGAGGTACCCCCATCTTTCACAAGATGAGAAAAGAACTCAAGATCTTGACCACGAGAAAACCTCAGACCATTAGGTGTCATGCAGCAGTCGCTTGGGCTCCCTCTAGACCTCTTTGTATGTGAAATTCCTTCTCATTTCTAAATTTGCAAACACGATTACTTTCTTGGATTCCTTTTGACAATTTGCAGCCATCGAAGAGATTGAGGTGGGTCCTCCCAGAAGAGGGGAAGTCAGAATAAAGCTCACAGCAACAGGCATATGCCACACAGATGCCTACACGTATTTTGCCCAATGCCAGCTTACATCATTACATGCCTTGTAATACAAAGATCAAAGCTTAACCCCTTTTTTGTTTCTTTGCAGTCTGAGCGGCACAGGTAAGTCCCCCCCCCCATTTAGAGCCGTGGAATTAGAGATGATGATGGGTCGTGCCTCCTAGACCCAGAAGGCCGGTTTCCATGCATCTTGGGCCATGAGGGAGCAGGGATTGTCGAAAGTATTGGAGAAGGGGTTACCACTGTCAAACCTGGTTAGCGTGAATCATCTTCTCTTGAACTTCTTATGCATAAAAGTTTGGTTGAAATTACAACACCATAACGACAACTACCAAAAACAAAACAGGAGATCATGTCATTCCTTTATACATTCCAGAGTGTGGGGAGTGTAAATTCTGCAAGTCAGGCAAAACAAACCTATGCTCAAAACTGCGCCAAACACAGGTAAAAAAGAACAAACAACAACAAAAGCAGAAGGACGAGAACGAAGAGAAAGCTAGAGAACAGTTTAGAAGGGTTCGGAAAGGTTCAGAAGGTTTCGGAATGTATTGGAGGGGTTCGGAAAGGTTCAGAAGGTTTCGGAATGTATCGGAAGGGCGTAGAAATACGATAATACCTATCTCCGTCCCCATAATTCTTCCTGATGCTCTGGAGTTACACTTGAAATAGTGCAACAGGCAACATGGTTAAATAAGCGTGGAATGATGATATCGAATAGCTGTTTCCCAGCAACTCCTCCTCTCAATGGGGGAAAACCAAAAAAACTCTCTGACTCCACGATTTCTTTTTGTGTCCTGTTCAGGGACAAGGCCTTATGCCTGACTCCTCGTCCAGGTTCAGCCAGAATGGAGAGACCATATTCCACTTTATGGGAACTAGCACTTTTGCTCAGTACACTGTGCTCCCTGAAATCGCTGTCTCTCTTATCCCTGAAAGTGCACCAATGGACAAGGTACATTTTGCTACTTAAGAATTCCTTATATTCAATGACACGACGTTGCACTTGATCCCATCACTTGGTGTGAACTTCGTTCTCTCTGTTCCTTGTTCATCACCATGCGTGCAGGTGTGCCTTTTGGGTTGTGGTATCACAACTGGCTATGGAGCAGTGACTAAGACTGCCCGAGTAGAGCCTGGCTCCACAGTGGCAATATTTGGTATAATTCATTGTCTTTCTGTTTCATTTTCACAATTCTCAGTCTTTCATTTTCTTCATGCACAGGCCTTGGCGGAGTTGGTCTAAGCGTTGCTCAAGGGGCAGTTGCTGCACAAGCTAGCAGAATAATTGGAATAGACACAAATGCAAACAAGTTTGCAATGGCTAAACAGATGGGTTGTACAGAGTGTATTAATCCTGATCTCTTTGACAAGCCAATACAAGAGGTTCTTAATAACATATGTTCAGATTAGATCCTTTATAAACATGATTTCTTCGACTGATATGGAGCTTTGCCTTGCTTTAGGTGCTTGTGGAAAGGACTGGAGGTGGGGTTGACTACAGCTTCGAATGCATAGGCCATCCAGAAACAATGCGTGCTGCCCTGGAAGCATGTCACAAGGGATGGGGCACCAGTGTCGTCATTGGTGTTGCAGAAGGAGGAGCAGGCAAGTAACCCAAAATCACAATATTGAAGCTCTAATAGTGTAGATTTTCTCAGTGTGTGAATTCAAATTGTTTCGTGCAACAGAGATATCCACCAGACCCTTTCAACTTGTTACTGGGAGAGTATGGAAGGGGTCTGCGTTTGGAGGTGTTAAAGGAAGATCTGAGTTGCCAACCTATGTGGCCAAAGTTTGTTCCTTTCTTTTCCTTTCTTTTCCTTTCTTTTTGCCTCCTCTGCTCATTACCTAAACTGCTTTCCTCAATGCAGTACATGAATGGGGAGCTTAAAGTTGACGAGTATATCACCCACACCTTTCCGTTGGAGAGAATCAATGAAGCCTTTTATCTAATGCAAAGTGGTAAAAGGTAAGTGTGATCCTCAAAGCAAAGTTCCCTTACCTGTTGAAGTGATCTCTCACAACTGATCCTTTCTACTTTGTTCTTAGTGTGCGTTCAGTGATTCTATTTGACTGAGAAGAGGACTGCACTGATTTCCCATTTGAATCTCTTCTTCTTTATTCTGTTTAAAGTGCAGCACTTTTTTGTTTTTGAAAAGGTCAGATGTACAAAAAGTTCCACATTGTTGTGCACATTTTTATTCTAGCTAGCATCATTTTTCAAAATAAATGCAAAAACAACAACAGAGACAAACCACTTCATTATTTAATAATAATATTGAAGTTCAACTGCACCTTTGCTCTTTTTGTTTTTGGGCACTAGGGTGGGAGTTTAACTTGTTCTGCAACATTGCAACAATATTATTAAAAAGTGTTTTGTCAATTAAACAAAAAATAATGTTGTAAATTACAATTATCCCATAATGAGTGACGTTGCCAGTAAGGTTGGGTTCATAGTGACAAAATAACTCAACAAAGGGCTGAGTAGTGCTCAATCGATGGGGTACTTCGAAATTTAATAATTCCAATTATGACCTTGAATAGCCACCTGGTGGCTGTTCTGGCCGTATACCTACTCCCATGATGCTATCACTACTATTTTTTTAAAAATGTTCAATACTGTTGGAGTTTTAAAAAAAAAGTGTTTCATGATGTTTAGTTATATCCTCAAGTTTTTGCACTTGGATTACTAAGAAGGATTTAATTTTTTGTAACACTAAACAATCAATAAAATAAGACCCATCCTCTGTTTTTGATTTTTGGTGCATATAATATATACATTAATATATTATATATATAATTATTAATAAAAACATTTTTCTATCTTTTATAATGGTAAAAATTGAAGATCAAAATAAGGAGCGCCCGTAGCCTAATGGAAAGGCGCTTGACTTCTAATCAAGAGATTGTGGGTTCGATCCCCACCGGGCGCGACTCCTTCCTTTTTTATGGTTTCTTTCAAAACTCACCTGAGACTCACACCTTTTTGCCAGCACCCCTCTTCTTCCTTTTTTTCAATGTGTCGAGTCTGTTAGGTATTGTTTGGGCCAGTTTGCTACAAAGCAGTGCTAGACAGACTGTCTGGGCCCTGCTGCCTTTGTTGGAGATTGTGGCACAAAGCTCTGAGAGGCGGTATTCACAACTGTCAAGATCACGGCCAGTTGGGAGAAGAAGACCTCCTGGAGGAGGACAAGCTTGTACATCCTTCCGGCCCCTGCTCAACAGGGGTACTTGGAGAATCAATTTGTTTTCTCAATTATTACTGTGTTGTGGTCGTTGCTTTTAAAGAGAGATTTTGGTGGGCAAGGCAGTGCACAGCGGTTTTATTGACTGTCATTACACAAGAAGAAGATTCACAAAGAGAGAGAGAGTGTGTGAAAACACATCAAAACAAAAACATCCACACTGCTCGCCGCTGTTCTGTTGTTGTTATTTCCAACTGGTGGTCATGGCATATATATGTGTACATACACTCTTGGTCACAAAACAAAAGCAAAATTTACACAGCAGCAGCAGTCAATATATCAAGGGTTAATGATACCTCTTATGATCTTCCTCTGGCTCCTGCCATATGTCAGGGTTTTCCATCTCTAAAGAGTTCAAAGAGACTTGACTGCTTGGTCTCCTCATGAATTCCTGAAACTCTTTGCCTTGATTCAGATATCCTTCACTGCTTTCACGCAGATTAGGCCCACTTGCTGTGCCATTGAGGTTGGTGTGGTGGCTGTTGTCTTCGTCACTGTCTCCAGTATCATACTCCGAAACGACAGCCACTTTATTATCATCTACACCATAGCTGCCATAATTAATCTTTGTATTCACTGGCATTCTTTCACTGTTCAAGGCTACCTTTCCATTGGGATGAGCAGAATGGCCATTCTCATAAACCAAGGGTTTGGTTTCTTCTGTGCTGAATGGACTGCTGTTGTCTTCGTCCTGGTCGTCAAGAAGGGACTTCCTCTCTTCGACTATGCTGTTCTTGCGTTTGTCTCTCCAATCTTTGAACAAATAATATAGACACAGGGTCAACAAGATTGTTTGCTCGATGCCAGCCACAACGGCAGTCATGCCCACCAAAATCTGGTCGTTAATGACCTAAAGGGAGAGCACATTAGTGAATGAAATCATGATCATGCTTGCTTATATGTCCTTATTGGCAATTAACCAGTTGTACCTGATACAAGGCAAGGATGAATGAACCAGGGACTTGAATTATTTGTGTTGTTATGCTGAGCGAGCCCGCTGACTATTACAAAAGGATCAGATAGCTCCAAATACAAAGAAATGGGAGAGGTCTTGTGATAAGTACCTTTTGCTTGTATGTGACCCAAATTTGTGGTGTCCAGGTGAAGATTGGCACAATAGCTGAGACAATTCCCAGACTGTACGAATATCCAGTCACTATTTTGTGATGTGACCCTAGAACCATTGGAAACGCTATTGCCAAAACAGTCCTACAATAACAATCAGATTAAGTATCAAATTATCTGCTCTATGCTTTCTACACACAACAGCAGAGAGACACAGAGAGCAATAGATGACAGCTATGTACCCCACAGTGACGATAATAATAAATATAAAGAGCTCTGCCCAGGCCCATATACGAGTTCTGGTTGATTCTATGGTACCATTATGCTCAAAGAATCCCAGTGCAAGGATCCAACTGCACATTTGCAAAAAGAGAAATTTAGTGTCATCTAAACAGTGGTGGGCCACAACAGCCTTTGTATTGCAAGATTAACAAACTAAGGGGAGCGAAGGATGTACATGACGAATAGGGCTAGCCAATTTACAGCCAGTTGTATAAGAACCATAAGAGCTTCAGTGCACTCCCAAGCACTCTATTTTTGTTGACAAAAACTGTTTAAAAGAGGACAAGACCTTATGAATACACAATAGACAAGTTATTGTAATCTCACACATGTTCCTAATTCATAGGGGAATAAGGAACTCCTCACTTCTCTTCTTTGGAACCAATTCCAGCAAATTGAAAGTAACAAAACCAAAAAGAGCAGAGGCACAAGTGCAAAACCCAGATCAATGTGTAATCATAGCAGTACTCTGAAATGGAAGAAGAGGTTACCAATTGTTGGCAGCAAACCATGTCGTCCCATTGATCAAGTGCGCCGTTGAAGGTGTTACAAAAGTTGCCAAAATTGGTGATGAACATGGATAGAAAGCTCAGACCCACATGTGAACGACGTCTTATGATGGTGTAGATCTGTTGTTGTCCATATGTTAGGGATTGTGGGTGGGAGAGGGGGAGAGAGATGTATGGGTTAGCCATATAAGCCTTGGCATAGTGACCGTGGGCTCTAGGCGCTTTTGCGCTCGAAGTGAGAGAGAGAGAGAGAGAGATGAGGAAGGGCAAATGCAAAAAGGGCAAAAAAACAAACCTGAGGAAGGTACGAAAGGACAGTTGCAACTGTCAAGAATATTCCAAGTGCGAGATTGGGGATGGAGGGTTGCTCAAAGCAAGGGGGTGTCATCTTGATTTCGAATCAACCAACAAAAAAAAAGAGGAGATTTTTGTTTTGTATATCTGTTCTAGATCGTGACAAAAAAAAAGAGGAGCACTTTTGTAGCAAATTAAAATAGAACAGATGAGATCCTCCCTCCAGTGGGCAAATTCAATCAGATATGATCTGATTTCTTTCCAATTAACAATGTCAGCATCCACCACTCAGCGGCAGGAAATTGATCAGCTCCTTTAACTATACTAAGATTACACAACACACTGTGTTCTCTGTCGTGCGTGTGTTCTTCCTTTTCTTCTTGCAAGAAAGGAATTGTGTGCCTACAAAACACACAAGCAACAGAAAGGAGTTTGGGGGGGGGGAAGTCCATTCTCCACTTCCTTTTCGAGCGACACAGGACATCACCATTCTGGGATTTCATCCGGTTTAATAGGGAGGAGACAACGGTAAAACCAATTCACGACCGTCAGACCGGCCAGGCGTTGTCTCTCAGGCTGTTCGGGTCTGATTGTGGGTTGGACAAGCGAAAATTCAACGAATAAAATTTCTTAGAATGTAGCACGCGCCTGGCGGATAATTGTGAAAAACTCGTCAGTATGCATAATAACCAATTAATTGCTTTTATAGGAATATTTTTGATTTTTGATTGGATTAAATTATACCCATCAATCAGTGGTTTTCGAGCAAGATTGACAATGTTAATAAAATAATAAAAAGCCCAATTAAAAAAAAGAGTCCAACCACATTGATCCTCTCTTTTTTTAAATCAGAGTTGAGAACTACAATTAAAATTTAACACAAGAAAAAAAATATCAATTAAAACCACTCGATTCCAAATTCAAGGTCATCATCATCACATCTTCTCCTCCCCTTCTCTTCATCTCCTTCTGCAGATTTTCATGCCACTCGTTGGTATGGCTCACCAAATTGTACCAACACACACACACACACACACACACACAACACACGCACACGCACGCACACCACACACCACACACAACACACACACACACATCAATGTTCACTGTCAGTGGAAGAATCGAAAAGCAGTTGGAGCTCGTGAAAGGCGCCTAAATAGAGGCTATGGTCACTATGCTTATGGCTAACATCTCTCTGCTCTCTGCTTTCTCTCTCTGCTTTCTCTCTCTGCTTTCTCTCTCTCTCGTCTCTCGTCTCTCTCTCTCTCTCTCTCTTATGTACACCTTTACTTCTCTCTGCTCACACATCACACACAATGCAAGGAGGAAGGACACCAAGAGCGTAGACATGTCATTTTGAGAGCAGTGCAGTGCCTCATCGAAAAATGCATCAGACTCAGTATCATCGTCCGTCAGTTCACCCATCATGCTAAGGATAATCCCTAGGAGGATCTGGTGCTCACCGTGATCCATACAGGCGCACTTCATCAGGGCTTCTCGCCCTCATGCTGCAGCTCCATTGGCATCAGGCCACTCCCCTCCTTCGTTCCAATGATGGTTTCGTTCTGGAGCTGCAGCCGTACACTAGCCAGGCTCGCCTCACCAACACCACGCAAGCTCCTAATCACATGCCAGCCGTGGGAAAATTAGAACAACGCCAGTGTGTATGGATGGTACAACTCTAACTTGATGAAAGCGAGATTTGACCTTATGATGAACTGATTGGCTTTGAACTTCTCGCCCATTCCATTCGCCTATAACGTGTAGGGTTTTTAGATGTTATGGTTAACGCAATTGCTGTGGTGGGCATGATGTGAGTACAATACAACCTCTTGCTGAAGGAGTTCTGTCTGCTTAATGGCCCTCTGATAGAGTGTCCTGGCCTTCACCAGCAGCCACATCCTTTACGAAATTTGACCCCACCTGAACGCACCTGTCCGCATGCTCTAGAAGCTTTGTCACCCCTACATTGAGGTAGCAAATGATGGGAGTTCATACTGCTCGGAAGCACAGCCGGTCAACCATTCCCAATGTTCAGCTTCAAAGTGTGGTATTCCCCTAGGGGACGTACACCATGAACACATAGTGCAACACAGGCAGAACAAATAAAAGAAAACAGAGGAGGAATTCTTAAGTATATACCCTCTAATTCGTCTGTGAGCTCAGGAGGGGCGTTGGCGAAATGCTCTTTCTCTATACGGTCCCTCTCCCAATATAACTCTTTCCACGTTGGTTTGTTGCGCGGTTGAGTATTGAGTGACAATAGCAATGGCTCCTTACGCCACTTCCTGATGCATATGTGAGTGAATGCAGCGAATGTATCCCAATTCAAGGAGGTGCATGGACTGGCCTGATTACCTTTGGTAGATCTCCCTCCATATGGAGTCATCAGCGCAAATGTTGTTCCATTCCCTACACACCTACAGTGTAGAGGGTAATTCTCATGAGTCTCTATTTTACACCAAGCAATCAAAAGCTTATCCCTATTTATATGATATGGTGTTTACCTGAGGGGCCACGACGAAGTCTTCGGCTCTGATCAGGCGCGAAGAGAGAGAATGGCCACAGAAAGTTACTCATACAGTTAGAGTTAAGGAACCCAAACAGCAGGAGGCAAAAGAGAAAGAGAGTACCTGAAATGATAGAATACGAGTTATGAGAATAAAAAGCAGCCAATGTCTGTCCAGTATTGGGCAGTTCATTGCCAGTCTGCACTGCGGATTGGAGGCGATGAATTCAAAAAACCTCTAATGGCCAGTGAAAGAACAGTAAGAGCTGAAGTTTAGTTATAACTAAACTTGCATAAAGGGCATTTATATACATAAAAATAATTTAAACAAATAAGATAAACTTTAATAGACCAAAAAGTTGCAATAAAAAAAGTTGCAATAAAAAAAGTTTCAGGCCTGCTGGGGATCGAACCCAGAATCTCTTGATCCGTAGTCAAGCGCCTTTCCATTGGGCCACAGGCCTTGCTGCTTACTTTGGTCAATGAATTTAATAATAATTTGGCTCTACATGAAGGTTTGATAAACAAAAGAGAATAGAATTAAGACAAGGGCAGGATGCCCATAGATGGGCACATACAAGAAAGAAGAAGATTTTGAAAGAGAGACAAGGCAGAAAGGGCTGGTCTGATTGAAGGAAAGGAAGCAACTATTGAATTAATTAATAGAGATGTTACAAAAATGAAAAATGAAAGAACACCAACCTCAATTAATGGCAATGTGACCTTAGGATAGCAAGAGCCCAGTAACTGGTAATGACCTGGCAGCACTTCCAAATGGCCTCCTTTGGCCCAGGGACCAACCGTCAACCTTCGAAGCAGCGCCCTCCTTGACATGTCTGCCTACCAATCATTTGTTGTGTTAAAAAGAAAGTAAAAAAAATTGTTGTTTTAGTAGGCATTCACATGTTAATTATCTAGAAAGAAAATGAATGTGTTAATGCTCTTTTTATTTCACACATGTGGACTACACAACCTCTTCTCTTCTTCTCCTAAACTGATGAATTGCTTATCTTGATTACTCTTCTGTGTCACCCTTCATGCTCTTCTTGGCCTCCTTATAGTCATCCTGAAACGCTTCGCTGTGGCCTGTCTTCCCTATCATGTCCATCATCCACCTGCGACTGTGGTTAAGGCCAAACAATTGCTTTTTAAAGAGAACAGAACAAGCTGTCTTGCAGAATGAAATGGACAGGATAAAAACAAAATTTTTGCAATAAAAGGATATTTGCCAGCTCCTTCGTTCCAGCCCTCAGCTGCCATCTTTCTGTTAACTTTGCGCATTTTCTCCAATTGTTGTACTTAGGAAAGAGACGAAGAGTGGGGATGAGCAGTCCATAGCATTCGGTGAAGAAGCAGGAAACTGGTGATATTTACCTTCTCTGGATTTCTCGTGGTGTTGTGCCTTTTCTGCTGCTTCTCCTCCAAGGCCAAACACAACAATGTCCTCTATCTCAAAGTCATAACCTTCCACTAAAGGTCTGGCCGTGATACAAAGAAATAATTGTACTAGTGAGTCTAAATCAATGCATAGATTTGAAATGAAAGTTGCAAGTGCTGCTGTAGGTTGCGAAGAGAGCGATTTAGGTTTTCCTGTTAACAACATTGACAGTCAAGCACATTAGCAAAGAAGGTGTAAGTACCCTTTCTGGTAGGTGGTGTCTACCATTTTGGCCCTGCCCACAGCAAAATCTCCATCGATCCACAGTCGGAAGTTGCCAATATCACCACCAAAGCCAATGCCGATGGGAATTTCTGAGAATGTCTTCTTAGTATTTGAAAATACAAAATTATTCACCTTGCCAGTTGCCCTGTATTTCACAAGAGAAACGTCAGTAAGCCAGAACGGTAATATTTGAGCCTTCCTCTAGTTTTACCTATACACAAATGTGATCGGATCCAATGAGAAAATTGCAGACTTGCTGTTTCCATAAAATGTTACTGAATCTTGCCACACTGAGAATTTTGAATTAAAACAGCCAAAGTGAAGATTAGTGATTATGATCAATACTAAGCAGCCTATAAACAAAAGAGTGAGTGGTACCTGAAGTACTATAGGCACCTAGCACAGCACCAGTTTTTGTTCGGATGATAAGGATGGTGGGACCATGGTAACCAAAAACACCATTACAAAACCTGTTGAAACTGCAGCCATGTGATAGGGCTGGAAAGAGGAAGGCGCCATTATTAAAGTATCGTAAAAGTGAGGAGGGACAAAGTGGCAAATACTTGAATAAAGAATCTTCCATGTCTGTAAGCGGTCTTCGTCGCTCAAAGTGATGGCAAGCAGCCATAGTCTGGCCCTGTCCAGAACCTTCTGTCGTATTGCTGCCACATGTTCTATTTCAGGAAAGTTCCAAGGAGGAGCCTCTGATACGGGATGTATGGGAACTTGAGCGAGCTTTGTTTGCTCTACAGAGTGCTGTGAAGCGTTTCGTTTTGAAGTGAGGAAGCTCCTTCTGACTAGAACCTCAATGGTGCTTTTGAAAAGATGGGGAACATTCTCTGATGCCCAGGTAGTAAAGAGGTCTGGTGTGGCACGATCATTTTCTTCACCACCCCTCTTGGCGCAGTATAGAAGACTCTCATACATCGGATTCACTGCATGGACTTCCCATAAATGCAAATTCTGGTATTCCACCTCTTCTCTGTTATTTTCTCTTTCTCTTTCTCTTTCTTCCTGGTCAGCTTTGGATTTGATTTGATCATTCTCTTCATCATGTCCATAGTACATTCTGGCAAGAAGCACACAATCAAGCAGCAACATCTTCAACTGATCTTTCCTCTCTTCATCGCGTACATTGGAATTTGTCTCATCTTGATACAAGGAGAACAAGAACCTGAACTGCTGTGACAGCGAGCCCTTGCAACATCTCTCGACTCCCAGCAAAAATTGTTCCTCAGAAAGGAGAGATTGGTCCTCATGATCAAAGTTGGTGGTCAATTCAAACCCTATATAGCATGAGCAGAGAGTGAGATCACACTGTTCACACCCTGAGAGAACAAGTGTTGTTTACAGTCCCTGTGCATGTTATGAGAGGGAGGGGGCAGAGCAATAGAAAACCTTTGAATAGGCGCTTGCCCAGGGGGAGGAGCACGGGAGGCAGCTGCAAGTGGCCCATGAACGTGTGGAGGTCAATTCCGGGATGGGAACCTTTTAAATGGCGGTACCTATCCTGCAAGTGGCGCAGCTCATCTGGTGCAAAGGTTAAATGCGTCAGATACTCCTTTTGTGGATTCTTAAGAGGACTTGCTGTGTTGCCCATTGGGAGAGGTAAGCTCTTCCTGAGGTGCTTTGGAAATTCAAAGGGAATGGGTCAGTGTTGATCAAAAGAAGGAGAGATCCCAATAAAAAAATTCTTTTGGGCAATCGACAATCTGAGGCTTTGGGGGGGGGGCTACTATTGTGGCCTTGAGAATTTCGTTGGAGGAATTCAATAATTTTTGTTTCCTGGAAAAAACGTGTTGTTGTTTTGGAGCAACCACAGCAGGTCTCAGCCTTGGTCAAGTGAAAGGGCACACTTTAATTTTTTTCAGAGGTCAGCCAATGGCTTTGATTTTTTGCCAGTCTCCTCCTTGTCTTCAAGGGGGTACAAAAGAATGCATTAGTAGTTTTTCTTCTTCCTTTTTATCTTTGAAACATATATAATATATACATAGATGTCTATTATAAGTAATATTATTTCTTTTCACACTCACTTGCCTTTTAGTGTGTTTGATTACATTTATATCATTAAATGTTATTTAATAAAATAACTAATTTTTAATTCTTATATTGACAATGATTGGGTACTTTTACACTAGCTTTTTAAAAAGATTTAAAAGAAGATTTACAATAGCCTAATATATAGAGCCAATTTACAAGATAAAAGACAACTATTATCTATTAGTCTTATCATAACAAGTATCATATACTTATATCTCTAAGCTTTAAAAGATTACAGTTTCATAATTAAGTGAGACTTATAACTTTTACTTAGAAAATATAAAACATTAATCTTATATACAAGAACTATACTAAGACTTACATTAATTTTTGTAAGCTTTATAAAATAAAGCTATAAAACTTCACACAAGGCCAATGCAAATATGTCTCATCTTTGAAAATAGACATCACTCAGTTTCTTCAATTAGTAGTTAAACAAAGCACCTTTTAAAGGCAAATTTTAATTCAAGTATAGTAAATAATTTGTTAAAAAAATGAGAGAAAGTTTTTAACCTAGCAATTAAGTTTAAAGAATAACACTGCTTTAGTTTTCTTTTACATTTTATTTTATACTAAGTAACTGTACTGCTTGCATGCTCCTAATCAGAGGCCAGCATTGTTGACTGAAATACTTTGTTTACTGTGAGATTGGGTGGCTTTCTATCTTAGATATTTGCCAGGGTGGCCCAAAAATTTGCTGCACGTGCCAAGAATTTTGCTTACCCTCCAAGAAATCCACAAACATCAATGCTTGAGAATGCAAGAAAGCCCCACCCCCACAAAGGTAATTTTGTTGCACAGCATTGTTGTGTTTGCAGATCTTTAAAGAGCTGGCTTCCCTCACATGCTTTTCTTCCTTTAGATCCAGTTCAATGTTGAGATGAGATGTGAAGGATGTGCCCTCTCAGTCCGCAAGGCGCTGGAGAATGTGGTAATTATTTTTTTTGTGTTGGCTTGACACCCTCCAAAGGGGGGCAAACAACGTCTTTGCGCTTCTTGTTGCATTTCAGTTGCACTCTTTAATTTATATGTAACATCGACTTTAATGCAAGAAAGGAATACATGATGTTCAGACAAACGTTCCAAACAACGAAGTCTGGGTGACAGCATCTCTGCCAGCAGAGATTATACTCCAAATGATAAAGAAAACAGGCAAAAATGCAGGCATACATGGCCACAGTGCAATGGGTACGAAACAGTTATTTTGTAACTAAACAAAGAGTCAGAACACAGACCATTTCAGTGACGTAATGACATGTGAATTCTCTGTGTATGTGCAGGTGGTAAGGCAATAGATTTAGGCTCTGCTGTGGGTGTCTTACAAGGAGAATGGCCAGTAAATGGGGTAGTTAGATTTGTGCAAGTGGATGAAGCAAAAAGTCTGGTAGAAGCCACAGTCACAGGAATTACACCAGGTAATGTCCAAGGCACAAGAGGAATGTGCACATTCCTTGTTTCGCTCGTGTGATTCCTCCTTCTCCTCAACCTTTTCTCTGATTCTCTCTCTCTCTCTCTCTCTCTCTGCATGTGATAGGCAGATATGAATTAGGTATACATGAATACGGCGACTTATCAAGTGGAGATGATTCAGTGGGAAACCTCTGGCATTACAGTGACAAATCTGGGAACCTAAGTTCTGGTGTATTGGGTAAGATTTTAATATTATCCAACTGTACAGAGAGCCCCCTACTGTTGTTACGCAGTGTGAGTGTAAGCATTTGAAGAAATCAAAAGAGAAGGAGAGAAGGAGAGAAGGAGAGGCGTGAATGATCCTGAGGTAATGCAAACTTTCTCAGTTGTGCCACAGGAAGAGATATTGTTGTGTGCTTTCACTATCTCTCTTTTGGGTGACTGACATTTCAACATCACACAGGCAGCATAGAAGTTGACAGCAGTGGCAATGGCGTGCTGGTGGCTAGCAATTCCTTGAATGTTAAAGACATCATAGGCAGATCAGTGGTCTTGAAGCAGATACAACAGGATGACCAGAACCAAGAGAGGAGTTGCAAGGGTCGCGGCATAGCTTGGGGAGTCATAGCTCGTTCTGCTGGTGTTGGACAAAACATAAAAAGAGTGTGTCCCTGTGATTCTCCCTCCTTCTGATTAATATTAAAACAAATGGACAGATATCTGAAAAACAAAACAAGAACACTGTGACTCACTTCTTTGTGGAGTTCCATCATAGCTCTCTTCTCTCTCTCTTTGTTCTCAAAGGCCACTTTGGTCATCAAACCAAGGCTCATGGTAAATACCCAACATATCTCCTCCTTCCCCCCCCCATTCCTTCTTCCTCCATTCCTCTTTCTCCCCCCCCCAAAAAAAAGAAAAGGTGGCAGAGGGAGATGGACGCAAGAGAGGAGCAGACAGCAACAACAAATCCTTTGGTCATGCAAATCATCATGTCAGTAGTGCTATTGCACGTACTGGCATTCGTATCCACTTTTTAATTTTGGTGATTATCTCTAAACAAAAAAGTGTATTTGCATTTTCAAATCTGATCTGATGATTAGTTTTTTTCTCTTAACTTCCTGACCTGTGCACATCTTAGGTCTATTGGATGTTTCGCATTTTCACTGATGAAACGCAGCACCGCAAGCCTAAGAAATTCTGAAGCAGATATGGCTTCTTTCATCTTACCAAACACACCATCATCCTCTTTGCTGTTGTCCAATGTAGATACAAGTGCTCCTCGACCAGATTTTGATTAAAACACACTAAAAGCACGGTTTTGCTGCTGCAATTCAATCAAACTTAAATAATCTGCTGAATCGACTGAATTTGTTTTTCTAATTCTCTTGTCAGCTCGTTCAGTTTTTTAAATTGTGAGACGTATTAAATTGCAAAAAAGATGAGACGACGTGGCCGAGTGGTTAAGGCGTGTGACTAGAAATCACATGGGTTCTCCCGCGCAGGTTCAAGTCCTGCCGTCGCCGATATTCCCTTTTTCCATTTACCACCAATCTGAGAATTACTCTGAGAGGAAGAAAGACTTCGTGGACCTTCTCTTCTTGTTTGCGAGTTCGTTAGTTGAAGGCAAAAGGGGATATCTAACGTGGCAACTATCTGGAGAGCTCTATGGATCTAGTGGAGTAGTTTGTGCAGGACTCAGTGCTTGGGCTCTGGTGATGTGCCACTTGCTAATGAAACCTTGTTTTTGATGTGGGCCTGGCGCTTGTTGCTGTGGGGCCTCTGATCGGATGGCCAGTGACAAACCTGCAGTTGTTTGGCCTCCAACCTGAGGATAGGAGACCTCAGCTTTGCTCGAAGTGGCAGAACTTATTCCTTGAAGTTGTTTTCATCTTTTTTGATTATACCAAACTTATCATAAGTCCCCAATAAGGAGCGCCCGTAGCCTAATGGAAAGGCGCTTGACTTCTAATCAAGAGATTGTGGGTTCGATCCCCACCGGGCGCGACTCCTTCCTTTATTTTTGTGCTTAACAGGCCTGTTAAGTTGTGGCTGTGACCATGCTGTAATCATTGCCCTTTGGTCATTTTGTTGTGCCATCGTTAGCTTATGAAACTGGGCCTCAGGTTTGTTTCTTAACTCTCACTCCTGTTTCGTTTTTTGGCTAGAAGCCTGTTTGAAAAATAAAGAAACAAGCAGATAAAATCCTGTGATAAGCATCAGCGTGCCCAGAAAGATTGTGAAGGAAGAATGGCCTTCCTCGTAGTCAAGAGTTGCAGATCTTCCTGTCTTGAATTCCTCTATTAACTCATTCAATCTGTTTTCCCTGTCTGTGGTGTATGATCAGTGGAAGGAGGAGGAAAGAAGCGGTGAGAGGAAATGTTCCCTACTTGAGACTGCAGAGCGGTGATAGCCCACATGCACGGGCTGGCGGCGGTGGGAAAGGTCAAGCAGAAGACGTCCTGTTATCTTGCCACCGCGGTTCTCTGCTCTAGCTATCTTCATACTGGCGCTGGAGAACCTGTCTCGCACGCCAGGATTGATCAAACCGAAGCAGAACACTTCCCTCAGCTCACACGCGCCCCCACTGTCGTTGGTGTTTGTGCAACAATTGAATGTTAAGAAATTTATGACACAAAATAGGTAACCTTGCAGGTGATTAATTTGTGAGCATGCTCAACTTTTCACAATGCAGTGTAAGCACAGAGCCTCCCCAACACACAGCAATCAGGCCCGTCACAAAGAGCGCTAGGCCAAGTGCTCCCGTCCTCCAGTGTGCATCGACAACCATCAGGACTGAGGCCAAATCGCCCCCCCCCCCAATAAACCATTTTATTGAGGAATGCAAAAAATAGAAATTTATTTTAAATAAAAAAATATCTATTATAAAATTATTACTATTATTTTATTGAGGAATGTTTAAAAATTTCTATTAATTATTTAAGATATTGAAATTTTTTTCTTGGAAATAGATTTACAAACTTCCTCTTGTCTGCATGAAGAGAATTCACACTGGCTTGGTGTGTGGTCTGGCTTGCAGCCATTCTTGCAACTTAGAGATGCGAACTCGTGCCAGAGGATCTGCTGCTGCGCGTCAAAACTGTGCTCAAAAACACTATTGGAAAATGAAGAGAGAAAATTCTGCTGACAGAAGTCTGCTCCTCACTCACAAAACAAAACAGAAGCCCACTTCTCTTACACCATTCAAGGAAAGGCATCACAAGAAGAAGTTGACTCCTTGAATAATGTCCTTTTTTATGAATTTCTTGTTTTTTTGCTTAGCAAGTACACAGACCATCAAGAGGTTACTATTATTATTATCATAATTATTGTCTGCTTCCAAACCAGTTATGGCAAACTCAAAGAAGATGCTGCTCAAGGTTCTCATCCTTGGTGATGCCAGGTACCCCACAAACACTCCTTTTGTTTCTTCTATTCAGCCCTGAGACTTGTGTCTTTACCCCTTATTCTGGTAGTGTAGGAAAGACGTCCCTTATGCAGCGCTACGTGAAGGGTGGGTTCAAGGAGGAATACAAGGCCACCATTGGTACCCTTTCCCTTCTGCTTCTTGTTCTCTTTCCTTATGCTAGCAATCAGGAAAATGCTCACTTCAAAGCACAGGGGCCGACTTCCTGCCCAAGGATGTGGTTGTAGACGACAGATTTGTGACTATGCAGATATGGGACACTGGTATGCCCCTCTTAGAAAATATACTACCATCATTATGTTTACTTGGGCTATGGGCTTATCTTCAAGCTGCTAACTTGAGTTTTGGTCATATGCCTGCAGCTGGCCAGGACCGTTTTGATACCCTGGGACGAATATTCTACAGAGGAACCGACGCCTGCGTGTTCGTCTACGATGTCACCAAC
The DNA here is from genome assembly GCA_000826405.1 of Acanthamoeba divionensis. Taxonomy (NCBI): domain Eukaryota; phylum Discosea; order Longamoebia; family Acanthamoebidae; genus Acanthamoeba; species Acanthamoeba divionensis. The sequence goes on along the minus strand of CDFI01107672.1, from coordinate 68,636 downwards.
TCGCAGTCTCTTGAGAACATCAAGAAATGGAAGCAGGCCTATCTGGAAGCTCAGGCACACTCCGATGACCACACTGTCTTTGCCGTCTTTGGCAACAAGGTGAACAAATGTTTCTATTTTCCTTGTGCACCCAACTACATCATCATAACAACTCTCTTTATCACTTCGTGTGTGAACAGGCTGACCTGGAAGGGAGAAAGGTCGTATCACAGAAGCATGGCGAAGAGTGGAGCCGCGCGAATGGGGATATGCCACACTACGTGGTGAGCGCCAAGGATGGCCTAAACGTAGCGCAAGCCTTTACTGTCCTCGTCAAGGAGGCATTGGCCAGGGCTGACACCGGGCCGGATGTGGACCTGGGCAACTTGGGCGACATCGATCTGCATCGGAGAGAAGAGCCACGCCAGGGAAGAGGGATCTGCTGCGACTGAATGAATGGGGGGGGGTGTATAAATAGTAAAAAGGGAATATCTATGAAACAGTGGTAATAAATATGCTATGCATTTAACTTCCCCTTAAATCTATCTGAAAGGCCATGGCTCATTGTAATATATTAAAATAAATAAATGTTAACTTACTGTAATATTAAGAAACAGTTTATTGAATAAAGTATGTGCATAGACAAAAAAAAACATGTTTGTAGGGGAGGAGGTTCTTTACAAAAAGAATACAGTGCAGTGCTTGCAGGTGGGCATATAAATATGTTTGTTTGTTTGTTTGTTTGTGAAGGTGCAGTGTGCAGAGTTGTATGTTTTATGTACATTCACTCAAGAGGCGCAGCCACAAAAGAGAACAGGCGAGAGCACAGAGAGAGAGAGAGGCTGCGCAATTAAACATCTCCGAGCCCGCCCCCCTCTCCTCTCTCCCTCTCTGATTCTCTTATTTATGACCCTTCCACAAAGAGAGCTATGGAGGGAGCGCAAGTGAGAATAGCATAGAGAGCAGCTGTGGTGGATGGGTGGGAGGGAAGGAAGGGAGGCCCTCTTGCTTCTCTTCTGTCCCTTTTTAAGTGCAGAAGGAAAGGAAGGAAGGAAGGAAGGAAAGAATGCCGTGTTGCCTTTCGCCTCTCTTTTCGAGGAGGGATCAGCAGGAGAGAAGAGCTCAAAGGAAGGAAGGCGTACCATGCATATGAACAGATATGGACAAGCTGCATGCAGGGCCTCTCTTTTGTGCATTGATGATGGGAGGGTCACACGCCCGGTGTGACTACAATGAACTTGAAGAAGATGGCGAACAAAATGATCAAAAGGAACTTCCAGTGAGAGCGGAACGTGTAGAGCAGCCGATAGATGTGGTAAAAGACGATCACATGAAGCTTAATCCCAAGCGATACGAAGAGGGAGAGCATCAGCGCTATGAAAACGCGCACCAGCCATGTCGCCCAAGGTGAGAGCTCTGCGCACAAAGCAATCTTCTGTTAATTTCATGCTGTGCACAAAAACAGATCACAAGTCCATGTTGATTGTTGAGCATGCATGTTACCTGATCTCTTTTTGCCTCCAAATCCGTTGGGATTAGTCCAGAAGCCAACAAATTCACTTGAGCGCAGAGATAAATCATACCAATATCGCTTCTTCTCATCTTTCAAGGTTTCAAATGCTGCCACAAAAATGGTTATATAATAATCAGCATCGTGTAGAGCCGCAGCAGGTGATGGGGTTAATTTGTGACCCTTGTTTGGGGGGGGGGTTAGAACCTTCGGTTGCATGTATAAATTTCTCGTTGGTCCCATCCTCTGAAGATGCACGTGTCTTGTCAGGATGGTACTTGAGCACTTGCTCTCTGAAAGCTTTCTTGATTTCTGCCGTAGTTGCTGTCTTGCTAACCCCCAAAATCTCATAGTAGGTGGGAGAATCTTTTCTAAAGATGGAGGCATGGACGGCAAAAGAGAACAGGCTGCCCACTACAAAAAGCAGAGCCAGCAACAAGATGAATCGTGTGGATAAACTTTCCTTGAGCATGCCTGTTGTATGTCAGGCCAAGATTTGGCAAATGTACAAATGGCTAGGAGAAGAGGAAGAAACTTGGACGAGTTGATTGATTGATTAATTAGTTCAAGGCCCTTTGGGTGGCTACGGTAATAAGGCTGCTTTAAAAATAATAGCGAGCCAAGCGCAGGCAAAAAAAGTACACAGCCGGAGAGAATTATGGGACAGCGAAAGGCCAATTCCTTGATTATTGCTTGGAACGAATTGGTCTGAATTATGATTGGTTGCTGAAATATAAGAAATTATTTTTTTATTCCTTGATTTTTTCTGTTCCAATGGAAAACAAATTGATCTGAATTCTGATTGGGTTCTAAGAAATTATTTTTGATTCCTATTGGAAGCAATTGTTTCTGAATTGTTATTTACCCAACTTGCCGTCACCATAAAAGAGGTGTGGTGACACTTCAATGAAGGTAGACAAGAACAAGAGCTGCCCCAGAGTCAAAGACCCTCTTGAAGGCAAAGCCATGCGACGGTCACAAGTCATTTGTAATGTTAACTGAAAACAGATATGCCACACTCAGGACTTTTCAGAGAGAGAGCGCCAACAGGACAATCATGAAAGAGTTTTGAAAAGTAGTATTAATATGATTATTAGTGTGTGTGTGTGTGTGTGTTGTGAAGGGCCAAGTTATGTGTCCTTCAGAACAGTTGTAGAAAGAAAAGAAAGAAAGATAGATAGAATACAACAATTGAGTGCTTGGAATGTGTGATATAGCAAGCAACAATTGACTGGAGAGTGTAGGTAAGCCGTTGGTGTGTGGTGTGTTGTGTGTTGTGTGTGTGTGAGAGAGAGAGAGAGAGAGAGAAGAGGGAAGTGAGTGAGATTTCTCACCACAACTCTACTTCCTGCGTTTGGGGTCTCTCTTGTTGTCAGACATGTCAAAAGTGTTATCTTTCTCTTCGCCCTTCTTCCGCTTCTGCACGGCGTCATTCCTGTCCTTGCCCATTACCCATTCCACTAACTGTTGTGATGCACACATATATCATTATAAAAGACGCACGTCTTCGCTCTCCCTCCCTGTGTGTGTGTTCTGTTCTGCTCTCCACTCTCTTATACACATTCAAGACATTGACATGTCTACCTTGGGGTGGGCCACAATCCAGTTTTGAGAGTTGTTGGGGTCTTTCTTGAAGGCTGGCACACTCAATTGATCCTCTTGGGTGCCTATTACGAAGTTTGATTTATGCAGGCGCGCCCAATTTACTGTTGACATCAGTTTCTTATCTTGTTCTACCATCTGCCAAAGAAAGAACATGGCGTGCCCCACAAGCCATAATAAGCAATTGGGGCTGAGAATAACAACAATCATAATGAAAGGAATGGAGGACCTCTGAAAGATCATCAAGAATCGTAGTGAAGGGGCAACTCCCACCGTGTTTATGGATGATGCGGATCACCATTGCTAAAGATAATTTGGAAAGGGGGAGAGAGAATGTTAATCATGTGTCTGAGTATGTACACACACACACACACACACACACACACACACAGAAGATTAGTTTAAAATGGTTACCCTGCATCTTTGCTATCTTTGGTCCTTTCTCTGTACCGTTTCCCAACTCCTCTACTTCATCTTCTTCTCTCTGGACAAATCTTCCCCTTCCCCTCCTACTTTCTTCTCCCTCATCTCCTTCTCCCTCTTCCTCTTCTTCCTCTTCTTCCTCGTATCCTCTTTCTTCCTCCTCATCTGCATCTTCTTCTTTTGCTTTCTCATTTCGTGTTTCTTCCCTGCCTTTTGCCTCTTCTTCAGCTTCGTTGGTTAACTCCCCATTTCTCATTCTCTTCTGCCTGTCTGGAATGACATCCTCCTCCTCCTTTTTTCTCTTCCTCTTCTCTTCCTTCTTCTTCTCCTTCCTTCTCCTTCTCTCTCTTTTCTTTTCCCTTCTTCGTTTCTTTTCCTCACGCTTGAAGTCCACGTCGCTGTCATCATGCTCGCTCTCTCCACTGCTATCGTCCTTCGTAGATCTTTTGCGCCTTATCTGAGGAGACGAGCTTTCAGCCTTTTGAATGTCCCACAACTCCTGTGCATCTGAGTTGTGTTACAAGAAGTTGGAATATTCAGATGCTGGGCACCTACATGTTGAACTCTAATATTATGAGGCACTAACCTGGTGTCATCCTCCAGCAGCCATCTTTGGCAGGGTCTCTTTCAAAGACTTGCCCATATGCAGGGGTCTTTGTCAAACTGGCGTTTATAGACCGCTTAGGATCCGCATTGTACGGGGTTCCATCGCGCTTCTTAAGGGTATGCCAATACTGAAAGAGGCCATTCAGTTAATTATGCCGCTGCTTACGATTATAATATAACTAGTACTAGTTTTCAACAATATGACAAACCTTTACGCAGTAATTCAAGATGGCATCAAAGTGGGCAGACCCTCCATGTTCGTCCATAATCTGGCTGATAAGTTTCTGCACACCAGAAAATTGGTGCTTCTTTTTCCTCTTTCGTGAATTGGAAACAGAAGTACCAAATGGAGACAAGGAAGGAGGATAGAATGACGGATAGGGAGAGGAGGGCGCAGAAAGGGGAGAAGAGCTGTCGCTTTCCCCGCTTTCTTCTCTTGGTTTGATCAGTGTATCTTGTTCTTCCTCTTGGCGCTTTCTTTTCTTTTCACGCTCTCTGAGTATTGCTTTCTGTAAAGGAACAAGAATGTTAGATTTTCTTTAGGAAGCCTGAAGTGAAACAGAAGGAATATACCGCGCTAAGCGAAAGAACCCACAACCCAGGCTCTGTAGGATGCTGAACAAATAGGGGCTTTAAGGTGGGAGTAGACATGTGGAGACTGGAGTTTATGGCTTGTCTTAAGCCATTAGCGTACTGCCCTCCTTCTCGTTTTATCGTGCTGCCTTTCCATCTCTTTATACATACAATATAAACACAATGCAAAGCGCTACAGCATTATCACTGAAAGGAAGTTTACCTTGCTAACATGTTCATAGATTTGGTCATAGTCGGAGACCCCACCATTCGCAACAATTGATTCTATTATATGTTCTGAAGCAACTTGATGAATTAATAAAAACATATTGCCAAATGATGATTGTTTGGCAAGTACCTTGCAACTCAGTTAATTGTGATGCACGCCGTACGGATGAAGGCATGCTGTCTATCAGATGCCTATTCTGGTCTCCAAAATCATAGTCTTCCTCTTCCTCATCTTCCTCTTCTCCTTCTACTTCTCCTTCCCATTCGGCTGGGCACTCATCCTAGAAAGAAACAAAAAAATTAGGAAGGTTTGTTAACAGTACAAGAACTCCAGCGTAATACCTTAACTTCTTCTGGTGGTGGTGATGAAGGCACGGATTTGAGAAAAGGGTTTATTGTGCCCAATTTCCAATATCCGCTTGACTCAGCAGAATGATCTCTCTGTTAAAATAAAAATGCATAGTAAATACAACAGGTATTTTGCACAAAATGAAACACTTTCATTCTCTTGTTAGAAACGCGTGGCCATAATAGAGATGTACCATAAAGAATGCCTTCGAGTCTTCTCCTCTATCTCTGGCCAAAGCGGCGCTAACACATTTTTTGAGGTTGGCGGAGCGAGACAGTCCTAGTATATAAAATTTGAAATGTCAGGACGAGTAAATAAACAGAATGATGAACAAAGAGGACACTAACCATCCAGTATTTTGATCTGTGCCCATTTCTTTATCACCATATAAATGTTAGTCTTAGGGTCAGTATTAAACATTGATTAAGGGGCTTCTTGGTGACTGAATACCTTGCTGACAGACTCTACAATGAAGTCAAAATGGCAAGAGCCTCCAGATTGGGAAATAGTTTCAGATATCGTAGCTACAGGCAAATGATTAGACCTTGTTGTGAATTGTTTGTCAAGGGTTACACAAGTGAATGCAAGGTACGTACTTTGAAGAGATGTCAATACAGGTTGGTATTTATAATCAGTCGCATCTTCCTTAAACTCAAACGGCTGAAAGGAAGAAGAACCAGGAAGAGATGAAGGGGAGGAGGGGAGAGGTGAGTTTGGAATGTCTTCATCTTCATGACCATCTTCTTCTACGTCCCCTTCCCCTTCCCCTTCTTCTCCCTCCCTCTCTCCTTCTCCCACTCCCTGCTCTTCTTCCTCTCCCTCTCCCTCTTCATCTTCAGATTCTTCTATCTTAACATTTTGCTCAGGCTGTTCTTCTTTCACTACTTCTTTTACTACTTCCTTCTCCTTCACTACTTCCTCCACTACTTCATACTTCCTTCCTTTCCTGTGTATCTCTTTTTTCTTTTCTTTATGTAACTTTGGTTTCTGTGTTTCGGAGGTAATTTCTTTTCCAGGCCTTTTGGCCTTTTTTACACCTTTTTCGACTTGTTCTGTACGGCTGTCTGTCTTGCGCTTTAAATGTACATATAGATAGATGATATAGATAGAGAGATTGATAGATAGAGGTATAGAAAGTGGAATGCATGGATAAGTCTTATATACAAGAGTGAAAGAGAAGAATTTGTTTCTGGTCTGATAAATAAATGAGGATGGGAGGGAGGGGAGAGGAAACCGGTTGAGATACAGCCTCCTCCATCGTTGAACAAAGACTCCAATGGTTTTCACGTTCTGGATCTCTCTGTTACAAAGGTTTGGTGTCAAATGTTGTGTGTTGTGTGTGTTTGGGAGATGCTTTAATGCTGACCTTGAAAAGAGCAAACCCGCTATTGTAGGCCCCTCTCAAGTTTGCTTGTAAAGCTCTCCTTTATGAGTGATTAAAAAATCAAAGATATGATCAGCTTGAAGAGTGCAGAAGAAGAAGAAGACACTCAATGGTACATGCACATTTAGGAGGGTAAGGGAAATGGATTTAAAAACCTAATGTATGAGGTGGCTGTTGAATACGGTGTGCCATCTCTGCGTCGAAGGTTTTTCCATTCCTAGGAAGAAGATGATGATGAAGGTGTGTGTGTGTGTGTGTGTGTGTGTGTGTGTTAGTTGCATGGTTCTTGTAACTCAGAAAGTTGTTAATCGCATGAGATTGACGGCTAACCTTAGTGACATGGTCCATTATGTCATCGAAGCTGGCGTACTCCTCCTTTCGCGCCAGGCTCAGGATGGCCTTTGTGATTGTAACTGTTTTGATTGTGATTCAAAAGAAACCATCATTATTCATGTTCAGAAACTTGGCACAATGAATTAAGAGCGGTTTGGGGGGGGGGCGAGCCCAAACTACATTCACACAAATTAAGATTTGAGCATTAATTAATTTATGCCCAAACAAATGGGAAGGGGTTTTAAAAAAATCAAATCAGAAGATGTTTGATTACGGCATATGTACCTTGAATGTCAGACATGGCAGGGGCACCAGAGCAGTTGGCCAGTGGATGTCTCAAGCCCTCTGGACAGGCTAATGAGCTTCCTTCTCCTCCTGCAGGAGGCACTGCTTGTAGTAGTAATTCGTCTCTCTGCTGCTGCTTGTCCTGCTGCCTGTCTAAATGCTGCTTCAGTTGAACTTTCCTTGTGGAGATGGTCCCTGCTGCTAATGCTAATGCTTCATCTTCGGAGACCCTTTCCCCTTCGATTTCCTCACCTGGCTCAGATTCGCCTTCCTCTGGTGCAGGCCGCCTTTTGCTGCTGCTGCTGCATCTTCCTCCAAACGCGAAGTTGTGAATTGCTTCTGCTGCTCCATCGAAGATGTCCTGTTCTGCTTCATCTTCCTTGAAATTAAGCTGAGAGTGGTGGCCCTTGCTGTGATGGACATGTCTATTATTGTTAACAGTATTATTACTATGGCTACTACTACTGCTAGCATGCTGATGCTGATTCTTGCCGTTCTTGTTATTGTTGATGAGATGATGGTGGCTCTTGTGCTGACCACCGGAGGCAGCAGATGATGATGAATCTGGATGTCCCCCGCTGCTGCTGATGGGCTTCACACATTCAAGTGCCCAAAAGGAGAGCGAAGGCATCCAATCTTTGTCCCTTCTTCCTGGTAAATCTGCTGCAGACAAGCTCCTCGTTGGTGTTGACTTGTGCCTCACCATCTTTCTTCTTCTTTTTCTCTTGCCTCTATAATCAATTAATATCTCTCTTTTTCGAATCGATTCTTTCTTCTTCCTTCCAAAGGGAACGTTGTTGAATTCTCTGCGTTTTTGGATCCACTAGGTCTCCTTGCTCGATTATTATTGTATGTAATAATAATAATCCCTTTCTCCTTGTTTGTTGGAATCCACCTAAATGGCAAAGGGGTGTTAGAAGTGATGTTTTAAGTCCTTCAAAGAATTGTGCATTCCAATTCCTCCCCTTCTGTGCAGACAAATCACACACACAAACCAAATCAAAACCACCACTCTCACTCCACAACAACGAGCACAGTGTGGAAGTGTGGAGTCAACCTACCTCTGGTCCAGCAAGCTTGAGCTGTGAGAATTAGAACCAGTTGACCAAAAGAGATGTAAATAAAAAATAAGCTGACAAAACTTAAAAAAAAAAGGAGAAAGGGGACTCAGATGATGATGATTTGACAATAATCAACTGGGCTGAAGTCAAAGCTCTGTTTTGTGTAATTTTTTTTGTGTTTTTGTCTGAGAGAGGAGACCCAGCAGCAGCAATTCCACAAGTTGTGCTCTTTTCCTTTCCTCTTCACAAAGTGCTGGCTTCCCCCAATGTCCCCTTGCCAAGGTGCTTTGCTTTCTTCTCAGCACCCACACACACAACACACCCCTAACTGTGGATCACACCACCACTGCAGCCGTTGGACCTCCTTCCCCCCCCCCCACACTGACAATTTGGGAACACCAGACCAATCATCTGGTTTTCCTATTTGATCCAATCAATTATATGGTTAAGAATGTTCGGAGCATCCCATTGGACAATCGACAAAATGGAATTATCTCTTTGGAGCTGGAATGATTGGAATTTAGATGTTCATTTCAATTTCCATTCAATTATTATTGAATTAAAAAGAGAATTAATGTTTTTGGCTTGGTAAAGCAAAAAGCTAAAGATAAGTAGTAGTAGTTGTCCAAGAACAAATAAATCATAAAACAATTTTCTAGTACCATTGTTTTATGATATGGTTGTAAAACAAACATAGATTTAGCTTTTAGGCCAAGAGCAAGGACATGTGAATTATTGCCTTTTATATATCAGTCTTATATCCTTGGACTCATCATCACCAAGAGTTAAGGCCAATCAGAACAATGCTTGAATAAATATGCAGGTGTGTGTAGGATTGGTTGAAAATAAGAGTAATAAAAAATAAAATATGAAGAGGAAACAAATTGACTATTAACATCTTCCCTCAACTTTGTGAAGCATATGAACAAGTGTGTTGCTTTTTTTACCACCACCAGCTCCTGTCCGATAGGCACAAGGTGTCCTGGAGGAGGAAGGGCTCAATCAATGAAGACCTTGCCACCCTGCTTGTCTCTGCAACCATTCTATCTATCTCTTAATGTATGGTCGTTGCTGCTTCCTTGCACATAACTTGGGACGGTGGACCAATCCTCCTTGGGGGGGTCTATAAACAAGTGGCCAAGATATACATACATACAAATGATGCCAGATGTAAGAGCTGTCTTCAAACAGGTACGTCACGTGATTGCTCAGTTTATGCCTTTGGGAGTGTGTATGTCCATGTGTGCATTTTGTATGTGGCCGCAGTTTGGAAGTGAGAAAACACGATGTGATCTCAGAGACACACAGACCATTGCTAGTGTCAATTGAGTCACTCCTCTTGTTCCTCCTTGGGGGAAGGAGGAGATAGAGAAAAAGAGCTCAGAAGAAAATTGTCTGGGTGGAAGGCGTCATCTGCCACTTCTTCTGAGTTGTGCACATCTTCCGTGGCCAAGTGCAATTCCTCTCCAAAATTCATAGGTGAGTAGAAGGATGAGGTCGGTGTCATGTCAAAGGAGTGCATGCCTAGATAGGGACTGTTGCTCAAGTTCATGTCGATGTTCATATGTATGTTCATCGTGGCTTCCTCGTCCATCAACAAGGAGGCCGGCAAAGATAGTATCTCATCGTTGTTGTTGGTGGCAGTGCTCATGTCAGTGTTCAGAGTGATACCAGTGGGATTGTTGGAGGGATTTGAAGCATCGCTGCATTCGTCAATGCTTTCCTGGGGTACATCGCCAGTCATTGTTTGGCCGTTGCACTCTCCAGCATCTCCGTTGTTTTCAGTGGTAGCGCTGCCGCAGCTTGCGGTTGCAATACTGATTGGGTCCGTTGTGTTCTCGTCATTTGCGCAGTTGTCGTTAGTACTGCTAAGGCTGCCGGCTTCTGGCGAGGTGCTTGTGTGACCGTTGGTGTTGTTGCTGTGTTTGGAGGTAGTTTCGCTTCTGGTATTTACATTGAGGGAGGGCTCCGCTTGCACCTGCGAGAAAGCGGATAAGAAATTTCCTTGGGATAGAAACTGAGTATAGAGCATATGGGGAATGCCTGCTGTGGCTGGAAGAATAGGAGAAGGATGAAGTGATGGATTGTGCATGCCGGCAGATGAAGGCAACAAAGGCGTCGGAGGGTTAACTGGTGAACAAGGAGAAGGTGTAGGTGCAACAGGAGAAGAATTAGGAGGAGAGGACGGAGAATTCGTTAGGGAGTCTGGACTAGAAGGACTAGATATGAGAGAGGTAGCTGTGCTGGCAGGTGTAGAAGATGTGGGAGAGGAAGTTGGTGTTGGAGGAGGATAGAGATGAGCTTGGTGAGGCATAACAACACCAGGAATAGTGAAGGGGAATTGGGCTAAATTGAGAAGCAGAGGAAGTTGAGGGTTAGTAATGCGGCCATGTGGCTGTGTGTGACCATTCTTCATATTGGGCTGCTTCACCCCAGGATGCTTGAGCTTGATGTGCATCTTAAGGGCTCCTTCGCTTCCATAGGCCTTGGTGCAGTTGGGCATCTCGCACTTAAATTTCCTTTCTATCTCTGCTGCAGTCCGCCTCTTCCTCTTTTTTGGCGGTCCCGTAGGAGGACCATTTGGGTCTCCTTTCCCATCGCCCGAAGCTGCGCCCCCAGTGCTTATGAGGTCTGTAGCATCCCCCTTGCCTTTCTTCCTCTTGCCATTGTTAACAGGTGAAGGGACTCCAGGAGTTCTTGGAATGACGCTGATAGGGAAACTTAAGGCGCCTGCAGGGGCGCAAGGGATGCCACCAGTTCCAACAAACTCTGGTTTCACAGCGATGGATGGCATGACACCATTAGGGCCGCTGGGAAGTATACCTGCAGCGTTGACAGAAGACAGGGTCTGGAGGGAGCCAGATGGAATAGGCATAGCAGAAGTCATGCCTTGCATGGATGCTGTCGCTCCTGCACTGGCGAGAATAGGTTGGAACTTTATGCCATTCGTTGTAGCTGCACCAGTGGGCGATCCCGGGAGAGCGGCGCAGTTAGAGGGAGAAGAAGGAGAGGGAGATGTTGAAGGTATCAGCGCTAGAGAAGCTGAAGGTGCAGAAGTGGTGGCTCCTGTGGTTGCAGAGTTTAGAGTCGGTGCGGCTGGACTCACGGATGAACTGGCAAGAGTAGGCACAGTACCATTGGAACCAGAAGGGGTAAAGTTAGCGGAAAACTGTCCTCCCATGCCTGCGGCAAGCATAGCAGGGTTGAATGGTGGCGCCGGTTGGATTGGTGTGGGCATAAGCTTAGGCACTATCATGGGATATATCATCTTGGGGCTTAGAACAGGCATGGGCCTGCAGATTGAGAAACGTGCGAGCTCCTCTAGTTCCTTTTGCTTATCTTTGACAGGTTCTGGTTTTTCCTTTGGTTTCGCCTTGCCCTTGGATGATGAGGACGCAGAGGAAGAGGATGATGAAGACTTGTCCTTTGTTCTCTCTCTCTTTTTCTTTCTTTCTTTCTTCTTATCCCTTTCTCTGTCTGTGGATTTGCGCTTCGATTTAGAAGAGGACTTCTTCTCTGTTTTTGCTTTCTTTGTGTCGGGCACAGCCAGCACTTGAGAGGCAGGAATCAGGTGTGATAAAAAGAACTGCTCCATATTGATGCTTTGCACGTTGGATTCCCAGCCTAGGCCCATCATGTGCATGTTGCAAAGATCCATTCCTGGGGTTGCCAGATTAAACATCGTACCTGTTGAAGGTGAATTGTAGGTTAATGATCAGCTCATCTCAACAGCATGCTGAGAACTATTGTCACCCTGTCAACATACCATTGGTGCCATTCATGGGCTCCATTCCTGTGTTGAAACCAAATCCAGCCATGGAAAATTCAGTTTCCCCGACTCCCATATTGCCAGCGTTCACTCCTGTATATTGTCTAGTCAATTAAATGCTTCAAGACAATGGTTTTCCAACAAGGAGACTAACCAACAGCTGCAGTGCCCGAGTCCATGACCATTTCACTCTCTGACTGATTCTGGCTAAGGTAAGGGGAAGAGTCTATGCCCTCTGGCAGAGAGTAGAACAGAGACGATTCTGGAGAGAGGGACGCATCCGAAGAGTCACCGGAGTCATCACCGTTCTCCAAAAGCTGCAGATTCTGTTTTGTCACCAAGTCTATAAGCACCTGGTATCGCTGCTGGCAGCACTACAAATTTAATTGTGAGAAAGGAGGCGAAGGGAATAAGCAACAACGAAAACACATAGAATGGAAGAGAGAAGTACTTACCTCTGCCGTTCTGGAAACATGCTGAAAGGACTTAGCCACTTCTTCCCAGTTGAAATCAAGCGCTTTGACTAGCTCGGTGAGTCGGAGGGTGTCGTCTTTGGTCCAAGAAGAGTGTCCCAAATGCAGATTGTAGTCCTCATCTGTGAAGAACACTCTGTATGTCAGCTTCTCTTCGTCCTCAGGGTTCAAAAAGGTGTTGCTTGGCATCAGATCATTGATGTCATTGATGTGGTCAAAGGGACTGCCCAAACTGTGGTCGTTTGAGAAATAGTTTGCAGTCTCTTCTGTGAGAATAGACATAGCTATTCTCTGTCTTGTGTTTCAGTTCTATATAAAAAAAATAAAGGAGGAATCAAACAAACAAAAGAAAAAGAAGTTCCTGTGTGTCAGAAGTCCAAAAGGCCCTCGCTCGATTCAGTCGTGTGTTCTTTGTAATGTGATGGTGTTCTGTTTTTCCAGCAACTGTACTGAAGCCGTAAACCTCCAAAAAGGGATTCTGACCAAAAACAAGGAGGACAGAGAGAGAGAGGGAATAGTAGAGAAGCCGTTGTGAAGAGAAGAGAAGAGAAGCCGAGGTGGATTGAGAGAGGAAACAGCGGCTCGTTCACACGGTGTGAAAGGTCGGGAAGAAGAGAGCCACACAGCTCGCAGTGCGCATACAACCGAACACACACAAGCACACCGTGAGAGAGAGACTGTTCACCAAAGGGACGCGAGGTCTGGGCCGTCTGATCTGGGCCAGCCCTCAGTCAGCCAATCACGAGGACACTACCTCTGGAGATTGGCTTTTCTGTGGACAGAGAGGCTTGCCCATTAACGTGGCAATGTCTGTCTGGTTACATTTGGCTGTCAATATATGGTGTTGATGTGCGCGTTAACAGGGCGGGGACGGTTCTGTGGACGAGATAAAGAAAGTGACATGCGTGTCTGTGGCTCAGCAACAGAGGTCTGACCTTCCCTTACAAAAAAGGCAGTCTGCGCCACGTGATAGATTACCAGGTCCCACTGGGCCCAAACTGAGAATCCTGAAGATCCTCCAAATCCAGCGGCTATTCCCGGTGTGCTGTCCACCAAAACCGAAGAAGGACAAGGGCCAACTGAGTGCAGCGTCGACACCACCTGTTGTGCCCCAAATGAGGGCAGTAGCTGCTGTGTGTCACGGAGAGGCATGAACACCGAACTGTTAACTGAAGCACAAAGAGGCGCCACCTTACCTTTCGGCAAACTTCGTTGTACCCCAACCACTTGGCCTCCGAAGGGGCTTGTCTGCACAGGGTCAAGGGGCCAGTTGATTCTCTGGCGAGGTTCACCCAGGGCATGCCGGGCCATGCAATCTTAAGGTCCAACTGTTTGGATGAACAGAAGAGAATCGGGCCAGCTTAACTGAACGAATGACTTGTATTGAATGAAATCTGTAGTGGCATGTCGTACCCACATTAGGCTCATCTATAGTTGGCTGTAGATTGAAAGAGGCTGCAGCATAGATGTTCCCTCACCTCTCTTCTCTTCTCCTCTTTCAAGATATGATACACCTACGTGCAAGATGAAGTCTGCTCATCTGCTATATTGCAACCAATCCGTTCATGAACGAACAACATATCCAGGCTTGTCCTCAGCGTCACCCTTCTCTCCCTTCTTCGTTTCTTCTGTCTTTCTATTTTGCTCTCTACTTCGTTGTGTAATGAAAGACAGTAGATATGAGCCCTGTAAGTAGATGTAAAGGATGGGTGAATTGAGGAAAACTCGACCACGTCACAACTCTGTACATAGAAATATCAAAGAAAAAGAAAAAGAGTGACACTCACACGTGGCCTGATGGCTAGCAAGTTCCGCCAATAGCGCAGCTACGTGCAGGTAAACGCCAGAAGCTCGCTTCCCTGAAATACAAGTAACAGTTCAGTCCGCAGGAGCCACACACATACACAGCTGTGGCGTCATTTGAAATAACCAATCAAATAAATCGCAATGGCTGAAATGAGATGATAACGTAAGGAACGTTTTAAGTAGAAATTAAGATATGTTCGATTTGTGGGTTGTTAAGAAGTGTGTGTGTGTGTTTGGGTGGTGGGCGCTACCTGAGGCTTGGTTGTCTGTCTCAAGATTTCTTCTGTTTTGCACCTCATCGAACCTAGAGCACAGAGAGAAATAAAGAAAGAGGAGAGAGAGAGAGAGAGAGATGAAATGAGAGACGATTAATGGTGAGCCATATGAGCCTTGGTATGGCGACTCTGCGCCATGGGTGAGTGTGCAGTGCTTTCCCAGCCCATTAGCCGACACATGTGGAGAGAGTGAGTGAGAGAAATGTAGAATTGCCAACCAAACCATCCTGTAATTGTGCCTCTGAGATAAGTTAATGTGAGTTGGTGGTTTGCAAACACATTCAGTACAACCAGTTATGGTTTATTGTGAAGGGAAAAACAAACAAACAGACAGTAAATAAATAAATAAATTAAAGCTTAAAAAAATGTTTACATACATGAGCAGAGCAAGGAAACAACCTTGAGAGCCATAACATGAAAGACCAAGATAGATAGATAAACAAATATGTACCCCACTCACAAGCTGATGGCAAATACACTAGCAATGCAGTGCATCGTCTTGTTCTCCCAACGGTACGAGAAGCTCACTGAAAGAAAAAAAAACATAAACATGAAATGGAAAAGAAGAAGCTGACGACGAGTACACACACAAGCAGAAATATGATGCTTGGGCTTTACTTACTGTCAGCTGTATTGTCCCAGAAACAAGAACTAGCCTGGTGGAATCCCGCCCCTTTCTTCTGCAAAATAACACAATTCACTTCACGTGTAATATCAGATGGTAAGAATTTAGAGGAATTCTAGTGTCAAAAATCAAGTTGATGACTACCAATGTACTTAAAGGGCCTTCGTAAGGCAGTGAGATTGCGAATGCACGTGTCCATTATTTCATTTGTCCATTTTGAGACGTCACTGTGATGGTACTGTTGTCCCGCCAGTGTATCCTCTGTTGCCTGCCACACACACAGAGAGAGAAAAGGAATTCAACCACTGATGGTAATCTCTCATTGGGTGGGGGGGGGGACAAACCTCTTTCAGAATGAGATTCACTTCCTCGTGCCCCAGCGTTGTTCGTGCCTGCGTGAGTGTACAGATGAAGGGGTTAAGAATTTAAAGAGGGACCATATCAACAGCACTTCCTCCTCTCCTCCTGTGCTCGCCACTTTGGGTACTCACCTCTGCCATCAGATCTGTCCTCTGTGTGTGGGTGTGCGTTCAGACTTGTTTATTTGTTATTTGCCCACTTTTATCTCTCTAATTTTTATTTATTTTGTCGACACAATTAAATTACATGTCGACAAGCATATTAGTTAAAATTTGATTTGATTTAAAGGTAAAATGTTTGTTATCCCTACTAATTACAGTTTGCTTTTGCAACAGTTTAACAGAAATTATAGCCCACTTTTTGTAAATCTATCAAGTTATTGATTAAAAAACGGTATAATATATATATATATGTATAAATAAATATAATGTTCACAATATTTTTTTTGTGGGTGTGGTGTGCAGGGTCAAAGTAATCACTGCCACCATTAAATTGAAGCTTTATTTTATTTTTTAAAAAAAAGTAAGGCCACCACATTTGTATGTCAAGTCCAAGAAAAATGAGTTGCCAAAGACTTAGAGGACTAGGTCTGAGATGAAGACACCAGAAGCCAGATGGGCGGCGATAACAGTGGCGGGCGCCTGCATCACAAAGTCGTCAGGGAGGCCACGCTCAGCACGGGAGCTGGCAATAGCATTCTTAACAGCAAAGAATACAGAAGCTGCCAGCGCGTATGGGGGCTCTCCTGCCGCCTTCGAACGAAGAACACCAGCAGGGTTGGGAGCATCTAGTTGAAGAAGAACACGAATAATAAGTAAAAGGAGGTATTGTTAGTTGATATGACTTCGATAAGTTATAAATGTCATCAAGAGGAAAGGGGGAAATTATTAGGGAAAGTTACCTTTGAGTAAAGCTACGTTGAAGTTGATGGGAATATCGACTTGAGATGGAGGTTTGTACTCCCAAGTTCCATCAGTAAGCAGTTTGCCAGTTGTTTTGTCGTGTTCGATCACTTCTGTCAGATAATATCCAAGACCCTGCATAAATGCACCTTCGACTTGGCCTGCATATGTTATTGTTAGATACCAACTGGTTAATAGTATAAATGAATAATTATTAAGCATTTGATACATGCCAATGTCAACATCTGGATTCAAGCTGATTCCGCAATCAAACAAAATGTCAGACTGCAGCACCTGCGTCTCTCCAGTCAAAATGTCCACATATGCTGTAAGTTTGAACAGTTAAACTCAGACCATACCAAGAAGAGAAGGCACAGAAAAATCTGTTGTTGAGAAAACAAAATAATAACCTTCAGTGCAGGCAACACCATATGAGTTGTAAGTGAAAGGCGTTGGATCCTGCTGAAAGGTCCAGCCTGTTGCCCTAAGTTCTATGCCAGCTTGATAGGCCTTCGTTATAAGATCTTTCCAAGATATCTCCGTTCTATTGGTATGCTTATAAAGCGTGCGCAGAGGCGCTAAACGCTTGTTAAGGACGTCACATGCCTCTAGAACTATTTTGCTGTTGGTAATAAATTGAAGGAGATGTTAGTCATGGCCACCAACTTCAATGTACTCTTCCGTGAGATGTACCTATTAAGGCCATTGGTTACACTTCCTCCAGTGGAATCGCAGTTAGGGGCAGTATTGCTAGTAGTTGTTTCAACTGTTATAAGCTCTAAGGGGATGCCGAGAGCATACGCAGCACACTGCACGTAAAAAGTATAACACTGAATAAGAACCGGTTCTTCAAGAATAATGTGCTACACATACTTGAGCAACTTTGGTGTTGATGCCTTGTCCTATCTCAATTCCAGAGTGAGCCACCGAAACGGTGCCGTCCATAAAGATTGAAATGGTGCATCCATACCTAATGATGGAAGACCATTACCAACCAAATAATCGTACAAAGGGATTATAAGAATAGTAATGTACCGTATTCCAGAGTACGCAATGCCATATTTAATAGGCACCAGGGATATGCCTTTCTTTGTCCACTTATTGGACTGATTGTAAGCATCCACAGCCGCTTTCCGTCTTTCATAATCGCAAGATGTCTTCAACTGGGACCAAAGGTTATCCAAACTAAAACATAAAGAATAAGTATCGAATTTCCAATTGATATCGCATTAAATAGAGAGAGCAGGAGCAGAGAACCTGAAGTACGGCAATGGTTGCCCATAAGGAGTGACCTGCCCCTTTTGATAGAAATTGAGAGGCTTAACAAGGTCAGCAGGCAGGGATAAGAATTTAGCCACTCGTTCTAGAATAGATTCCAAGAAATAGATAGCTGCGATGCACCCAGGTCCTCTGGTATAAGTGTTGGTAGGCAAATTGGTTTGGCAAAGTACTCCTTCTACATAGTAATTAGGGACGTAGTAGCAGTTGTCTGCACAAAGCAAGGCCATTGTCATAGCTATGCAAAATAACAAAGTCAATCAATCAATGGAAACAGATTAAATAATTCAAAATTAAGAACTTTTGTCATGAGCACGTACTTGTAGGTGCAGTGTCATATGCACAACCTCCGTCTTCATAAAATGTCATCTTCAGGGCATTCACCTTTCCTGGTTTCCAGAAATACCCATAGGTATGAAACAATGGAAACAGATGACTAATCAACTGAGACAAGAGGTTACAAACCATTATCACCAAAGCCAACTTTGTAATCACACCTAAAGGGGTGTCGCTTGCCGATCATTTGCATGTTGGTATTTAGGTCCACAACAAGGCGCACTGGCCTATATTACAATAAGGGT
Source organism: Acanthamoeba divionensis (assembly GCA_000826405.1). Lineage (NCBI taxonomy): Eukaryota > Discosea > Longamoebia > Acanthamoebidae > Acanthamoeba > Acanthamoeba divionensis. The sequence continues at coordinate 50,234 of CDFI01107672.1, read as the reverse complement.
AGACGCACATCTTGTAAATAACATCTGATATGTGTGGGTGGCCAGGTCAAGTACGTACCTATTAAATTTCTGAGCGGCTACAGCTGCAGCTGTAGCAATTATGGACGCCCTCGAGATCTTCGCTCCATAGGCTCCACCCACACGAGGAACCTCAACTAGAGCCAGAAAGTGAGAGGAGAGCAGAGAGGCACGAAAAAGTGAGAAAGATAAATAAATGATTAACCATCCATCATACCTAATACTTGAGAACTATTAATGCCCAGCACTCTTCCCACTAAATTCTGGACGATTGAGGGCCACTGAGTAGAAGAATAAAGGAACATCTTTTGACCCTCTTTTGGGATGGCAATGCTCGTTTGAGTCTCCATGTGAAAATGGTACTGAGATCCCAGGCTTAGCTTATCCTGAAGAATCAAATAGTAATATTGAGTTGACTGTATATTGTAATCAGATTAGGATGAGAGAATTACCTCAATGATATGCTTTGACTCTGAAAATCCTTTATCCAAGTCTCCTGTTTTGAAAGGACCCACAGGAGCTGCGCCCGGGTACGAGGGAAAGAACGATTTACGAGTAATTGCATCGTCCAAATGTAAAATGGGCTTAGGGGCCTAATGAGAGTAGATAACTTTAGAAGCAAGCTTTCTGGTAAAAAAGCCTTTCTTCCTGGTCTTAAATAAATATTGCCACAAGAAATCACTACTCAGAGACAAACTAGGTAAAATATTTACCTTGGACGTATCGTATGTTACTTTAACAAGCATAGCAGCCTGCTCAGCATGGATCCTCGAATCTGCAACAATGAGGCCAATAGGTTGTCCGTTGTAGACAATCTTCTTATCCACAAATACAGGTTCATGCCATTCCCAAGGAACTGGATCAATCGTTATAGAGTTATTCTCTGCATGACCAGTACAGATAGTTTTAGTAGATGATTTTCTAATAAGCACAAGTAAAGAGAATCAGGACCTGGTAAAATATCCTCAGATGACACCCATCCAACTACTCCAGGAGCACTAAGAGCTGCAGAAGTGTCAACAGAAACAAGATCACCAACAGGAATGCTGCTCAATACATATGCTGCAAAGAGTGAATTAGAGGGCGTTTGTAAGTCGTCTGTGTAGCACGCTTCTCCTCCTGTTTGAAGCTTTGAATCCAATTTGGGCAAAGGTTTAGAGACTGGGTATTCTGATGGATCAGTGCCGTACGACTGGGTTCCACTACTCACAGGACGAGCGACTTGTAGGTGCATAGCGTTAGTAAAAAAAAACTGAAGGAACACTGATCAATTAGATACAGAAAGACATAGAAGGGAGAAATGCTCACATGGTTTAGCAGCAGATTGCAACACAGGTGGGATCTTTGAATATGGCACTTGGGATAGATAAAATTTGTAGAAGAAAGTGAGGATCAAAGAGACACGATACGGGATGTCCTTCGTGCCAGGAGTAATTGTTGGAACTAAAGTTTGCTGCAAGGAGAATAGAGCATTCCTATGATATGGAAGAGGTTATTGGAATAAATTTAATAAGGATTAAGTGCACTCACTCAGGAAATAATAAATAGGAGCAAGGATATAGTATGCAAAATGAAGAAGCAAGGGAGAACCTCAAGGTGGAAGGATCATTCCACGAGCGACCAACAAGGAGTTGTTCTGTTTGCGTAGCTCGGACAGGAAGATTTTGTACGCCCGTGTAAACCAGGATTGGCTGCTTTGTCACTTTTGTTGAAGCATCAAGTTCCACATAAAATGCTTCAAGATAAAAACGAAAAATGAGTAAGCGAGGTGAAAAAGATGGTATGCGTTTCAATAAAGTTAATTATGTAGAATTATTTGAGCATACCAGCGTTGATAATGGCATGAGAATTAACATGTCTGAGCATGGCCTTGTACACCTCAAAGCCTCCATCTTGTTTAGCCCACGGCACAGTAATGGAATAAATGATTTTGTTTGTCATATCATAGTGTTGGAACACATCTAAAGGCATATCTGTATATTGGCCGTCAGGATGCAATATGTTCACACGAGCGCTAAGTGCCAAAAGAGCAGCAAAGATGTCTGAAGCAAAGGCGTACTGGTTGACCAACATCAAGTTGCCTAATTTGAAAACAAAGCTATGTCAGGAACACATGTATGCCAATATAAAAGGGTATTAATAGATATACCAGATACGCTCCCAACGTTTCTCACTGGTGTATTAGCCACCAATTTGAAGTGCCTCAACATGACAGGTATGTAAGAGGTCTTCATAGATGAGTCAGCTTTCCTAGCCAAATCCAAATGCTCGATAAACTGAGTAATGGTAGCTGCGCCACCCACTACTATACCAGAATTAGTGGAGCCAACATATTGTAGCTCAGGAATATCGCGAATGTAAATCCACATGTCAGGGTTCTGATTCTTGTAAATTCCAGTTGATGTGTTTCCAACAACAAACGTTTTGCTGAGAGAAGGAGCAGAATTGATAATATTGAGGAGGTCTGGAACAGTTTTAGGACTGTACCAAGACGCACCACTGGGGTCCTTCAAAGCCAAGATTGCATTGGTCTGTTGGCATTGCTTCCTGCAAGATGATCTAGAGAAAGGTAGAACATGTTAAGGCTCTAAAACTAGGAGGCAAGGTCAGCAGAAAAGGGCACACCTGTTCTTAGCGCACATATCTTCTATATCAGTACAGCAAGACTTTTCAAGTTTTGGGTCTTGACTATCCACAGCAAAACTCTTCATTGCATCAAGAATTGGTCTATAGCCAGTGCAGCGGCATAGATTTCCATCGAAATAGTCCTCCACTTGCTGTTTCGTTGGCTGAGCGTTGTTCTTCAAAAGTGAATACATACTCATCACCTTTGTGTATGTGTGCATGTGTTAAAAAAAAGAAGAAAGGCAGCTTAAATACTTAACGTACATCCTCGAATATGTATCAAAGTTCAGGCTTGGATTATGTACCATGCCAGTGCTGCAGAAGCCACACTGAGAGCCATTAGAATCAGCTAGCCTTTGTGAGATCACATTGACCTGATTTCTCGAATTAAGCCCTTCTACTGTTGTTATCTAGCAGAGTGAAAGGAATTAGAACTAAAGGAATACAAGAGGTGTGTGTCAAATGAAATACCTTCATCCCATCACAGCTGGCTAACGGTCTCAAGCAAGAGTTGAATGAAAGGGTACTGGTGACTCCATTTTGTTCAAAGTCAGCGGTAATAGTACAAGCACTGTCAACCAGATGTTTTCAGTTAGTTGTGATACTATTGAGAGCAAGTGTTCTATGCTCTATCTCTTGATTGAATAATTACCCACATCCTCCTTCGCCACAGGACCGTTTGACTCCAGTGCAACCAGGCAGCGACCTCAAATAATCATTCAGTGTGGTCTTGATCTCTGCACCAGTGATGACTTTCTCTGTCTCGTTGACATAGAGCGTGATCTTGTCTGTTGTTGTTAGTGATGGCGTGGTTTTCAGGGAGGTCGAGTCCACAGCCCTTGTGGGTAGCTGTTGAGCCTTCAAAGGCACTGAGTTGGGGTAATATTGGGGCCTATGCACAGGAATGGCCATCTGGGCAGAGGGGGGCACATGAGGCACCGAAGGGAAAGCGAATGGGACAGATCCATAAGAACAGTAGATGGGTTGGTGTTGTTGGGAATTGATGGCATGAGGGCGGGAAGTAACATTGAATGGAGATTGCGAAGTGGTCAACGTGGGTGACCGCGGGATGGGTGAGAGGACTACTGGAGGCTGAAATTGAGGGCCCAGGCCAGGGATGGGCACAGCCAGCACACACTGAGGGGGGGATCTCTGAGGATGGTTGGTGGAGGGAACCAGGCGAGGGGGTGGTTGTTGTTGCTGCATCTTTAGAGGATGTTCTCCCCACTTGTTCAACTTCACTCACTCCGCTTGGGTCACAATGGAAGAAGAAGGAGGAATGAGAAAGAGAGAGAGAAGCTTTTGTTTTTGTTATTTGGAGAGGAGGTTGCAGTCTGTTCCACGTGGAGACACTCTGTTGCGGTGGGCAACAGTGTTGTTTCCTCTGAGGGAGACCTTTTTTCCTCTCTCTCTCTCAAATCCAATAGAGCACTCGAATGAGGAGGGGTTGAAAAAGAGAAACTCTCAAGAGAGAGTAGTCAAGATTATATTGTAGTAGTTTCTATGCTTCCACACACACACACACTCTCTATGCATGGGAATAGCACTCTAAGAAAAATATGACGTTTCTTCTTCTTCATTCTCCTTTTGTGGATTCCACAGTAATTTAGCTACTTGTGTCCCTGATATCTTGGGATCATGTTGGATGGTTGTTCCTCTAGTTGTCTTCATTCTTGCTTTCAATTTACTGTCTCACAATAATACAAGATCACTAAAGATGACTTTGTTGGGGGCAATGCTTTTTCAAGGGTAAAGAAAATAAAAGATTGTAAACAACAGTTTACACACACAAGCAAATGTGCAGAGGAAGAGGAAGAGGAAGAACTAGCACTCTTTTAAAAGAAGAACTTCTTCAAGGCCATAGACTTTGGGCTTGGAAGAACATATTTCACATTCCTCATATTCCAAGCGCCTTTGTTGTCCATCACGTAACATCAAAGGCATTCCCCGCCCTTCACACTTGTAGCACACAGTCCAGTGTTGCATACCTCCACTTACACCTATTATTGCTCGCTTCTTCTTCTTCTTTGGAGATTCTTGAAAAAAATCTTTCAGGGCATCAAAATACGTATCTTTGCGCTTGACATCCATTGGACCTTGCTCGACTGTTACTGTCCCCCAATCGCGTGTATCACAATACTTCACAGCACTGGCAGTGAGAACACGCAATTGACAAAAAGTACAGCCCTCTGAATACATTTTCTTAAAGCTCCACAGTCTGTCAACCTCTGATGTCAAATGCTTAACAAGCAGTGCCGTTTCGTCCTCTGACAACTTGAGCAGGTCTGTAAAGCTATTTACAATTGCATAAATGCCACACAATGATTCTAAGTTACCTTGCTTGTGTGGGGCTTGCATGGCCACTTGGCAAACCACCTCGTTCTCTTAGTTGTGTTCGTGTCTGCCAACACTGTTGTGTTTTCAAGGCACTTAATTGATGTCAAAGGTTCTCAGTTGGCCTAAGGGGTTTTATTGGTACATTTTGCAAACTTAAAATAGGACAATGCACAACATATTGACGTCAATTATTGCTGAAATTAAACACCAGACAACAAAACCACAGACTTCAACAAGTCAAACGTTCATTATTGGTCACATCTGGCAACTCTCCGATGTGGTTGGTGTGCCTGCTTTGACTGTAGCCGCCTTCAAGTTGTATAATATTATACTGAAGATGGGAAAAAACTTTTACGATCCCTGAGAATAGTCTATATTGAAGTACACGTTTGGTGTTGTGTACACTGTACACGCAGTGTGGAATGTGTAGTGTTTTGTTGTTTATACAAAACACTTTTTTATGGAGAATAAAGTTTTATTGAATAATTCCATAAACAACACATTAAATGCTATTGGTCTGGGACTTGAACCCAGACTCCATTGGATTGGGTTTTAATTAAAAAGAAGTTAAGTGTCTTTTCACTCCAAAGACTGGAACAGTTGTTCCTGTGGTTCCAACTCGACCAGGTCAATCCAGTGTATCTAACCAGTATCATTCAAAACTCTGTGAAGGACTTTGCCTCCTTTATTGCAATCCAAGGTTCTCTCCTTCGCTTGTTTTTGCATATGAGAATAAGTTCTCCTGCAGTGGCATCAAACAGCAAGATGGAAGACTCACATTTCCATACCCTATCCAACTGGATGTGGCACACACTTACAATAATATTGTTGCAAGAGATAACATCATTTCTAACTGCTCTCTTTCTGAGCAGGTAATACCACTCCTGATCTGAAACACATTTAAAGCAAAGAAAAACACCTTAGCTAACCCTTGCTTTGTTGTTGCAGTGTACAACACCAGGATATTCTGCTCCTGGCCATGTGATCTATTGTGGTCCATGCCCTGCTGGCCAATATGATTCTATTAATGATGATAACCAGTGCTTTCTTTGTCCTGGTACTGTCTGTTCCACTCTCTCCTTTACTCGAGCAACCATCTAATATTTTCTCATCCAGCTGGCTATGCAAACAGCCAGACTGGTAAGACGTCATGTAAAGCTTGCTCTCCTGGCTTTTATGCTGCTGCTGGAAGGTCAGTAGCATGCACCCCTTGTAGAGCTGGAGAGTTTCAACCAATGGCCGGTCAACAGGCTTGTGTCAATTGTACCGGACAGTAAATTAGCACCCTTCCTTCACTTCCTCTTACTTTGACTCTCATGCATTACAACTTTGGTTGATATGTCAGGTGAATTCTGAAAGGACTGAGTGTGGGTCCTTTCACAGTGATTCCTGCTCTTGGTTTTATAAAGAAAGTGGGTCTGATTGTTCGCCAGACATAGCAAAGTTTGCCATAGTTATTGGACCCATTGTAGCAGCCATCATTGGAGTAGTTGTGGTAAGAAGGAACAGGTACAAGAACTACAAAGCCTTGCCAGTCTCCAACCCACGGAAATCTAGTAAGATTAACTACTATCAATGAGGAGAAAAAAAATTCCCTATTGTGACGTCAATAAAGATAAGAGACTTTGACACTGTGGCTAGAGAATCACTGGTGAGATGCATTCCTATAAAAATGGGTGCAAACGCCAGGAATTCCTCACTTCAGCTGAAGTGGGTTCTAATTCATAAAAATCAAGTGATTGGCTACTTATATTAAATCCACAACATTAAACTTACATGTACAGATAAGGAAACAATTGAGGGGAACATGGGCCATTCATTGTTAAGACCACGGCAACTTCTTGTCACATCATGAAAGGGAATGTTGGGGAACTCTCAATTATACTGCATTATTTTTTATATTTACCAAACATATGGAACACCTTGCAGGCACAACGCGCACAGACTAGGCCAAGTCTCAATGGAAATGAAAACTCTATCGAACAGCAACACTGTCATCTATGTAGTGTTACTTTTAGTATGTTGGGTGTCCTCTTTGGTTGCACAGCACCATAATTCTTGCACTGTTTATGTTTCCACTACGAAGGGAAGTGATGGCAACAATGGCACCCAACATTTTCCATTCCATACCTTGAGCAGGTCAGCCCTATGTCCCCCCTTCCCCTTTCTTGTAACAAGAAAGTACTGGAAATATGAGATGAGCTACAAAAGGAATCCTAATACTTTTTTCTTTGCAGAGCTTCAATTGTACAGTATACAACTGGCCAGGATATCAACGTATGTGTTGAGAAAGGACTCTATGAGGTTCCTTCAAGAGAGGAGGTCACGCAAACAAATAGCAGGTAAACACAACTCGTGACACACACACACACACACACACACACACACAC
>CDFI01107672.1:0-42814 GCA_000826405.1 Acanthamoeba divionensis | reverse complement strand
ACACACACACACACACACACACACACACACCAGAGAGAGAGAGAGAGAGAGAGAGAGCAGAGAGAGAGCAGAGAGAGCAGAGGGAGGAACTTCTCTTTCACGGTTTGACAGGATCTTCTGTCTCCCTTCTAACCGTATGATTCCCAAACAGCATCAATCACCTTGGATTGAGATTATGTGGCTGGGAAGGCCCCCCATACACGATCTGCAGCCAAACAGTGGCCCCTGTGCTCTCCTCTCTGGATCTCTCTCTATTTCAACATCGATTTATCCATTTCTCCAGCTTTAACATTGGCCCGGTGTCTGATTCAGGCACTGATAAGTTGAATCACAGCATAGTGAAATTTGAGAATTGTACCTTTACAGGCTCAACTGACATAGAATTGGAAAGCACTGGTGAATACTCCTTTGTTGGGTCAAAGTGGAAGTCTTCCTCTGAAGATAGATCCCAGAGGTTTGACTTCAGGGGAGGAAAACTGAGCTTCTTGGATTGCTCTTTTGAATCAACTCGATTCGATATCTTTGCACAGGTAAGTTTACTGAATCTATAACCCTTTCACGAAAGATGAGATGGAATTGAAGGGTTCTAAGCTAATTTCTCATTCCAGCTGCATTTGACATCAACCACCATCAAGGATTCTCTGTTGCACATCCAAATAAGAAGTAATGGCACCATTGAGGGACACAGTGAGTTCATCAATTCTTCTCTTCAGATTGTGGCCAGTGATGGCAACATACATATCAAAGATTCCACCTTTCGAGATGGCTTTGAGAATAGATCACAGGTTGTATACAAAGGCAAAACCATTTGTGTGCTCAACTCCCACTTTGAGCGTAGCAGCTTAGGCCAAGAAGTTATGATCTCTATCAAGGCAGTTGACACCGTGAAACTCAGTGGATGCAATTTTACTAGCATTGACAGTTCTGCTGTGATTGCAGTAGCTGATGGCTCCAGGCATGTGCATCTTGAAGAGAATCAATTCTCTTGCAAATATCTCAGAAAGAGTGAAGATGAGCTGAGCAATCGTCCACTCATCCAAATGAATCCGTCTCAAATGGGATCTTATACTGTAAGATATAACCAACTCTTGGGAAAGCAGATCAAGGTAAGTACACCTTCTCTTGCAGAAAGACTAGAAATGATTCTGAATGTGTGGTGCTGTGAAGTGCACACAGTTGGGGTATTTTTCTTTAGATCATGTGCTCTCCTGTGCTCCATGCCCTGCTGGACAATATGCTAACATTCTCAATGCCACTCAATGCATCCCTTGCCCTGGTACGTATTCCCTCAGTGCTCTCTCTGAACATGTATCAGCGTTAACGATTCTAATTCTTTACTTAACAAAGTTGGTACAGCGAACAACTTGACTGGACAGAGCTCCTGCTCACTATGTCCTGCTGGTTCTTACTCAAATTCTGAAGGTTCAACAACCTGCTTGCAATGCCCTATTAATGAGTATCAGCTGCTAGAAGGTCAACCGTACTGCCACTTCTGTGTCTCTGGAAATGTATGACACTCTCATCATCTCTTCAATTTCTTGAGTTATCACCAATCTCGCTTTATTTTCAGGTAAATATTGAAAGGACTGAGTGTGATGCATGTAGCAATTGGTTTGACAAAGCAGAGAAGGGAGAATGTTCAGTGGATTTAGCCAAACTGTTAGTCTTTGGATGTTCCTCTGCTGTGGCAGTCCTTGCAGCGTTAGTTCTGGCAGTGGCTGTGATCCAATTCCTAAAACACAGGCAGAGAAGCAGATATGCTACTTTGCCAGTTTCCTCGTCTGAGTGGAAATCAAGAACAGAGCAAGCAAGTATCCTTTATATGCCCTTTCACTCGTTTACTTCCTAGTTTTCAAACAAACTATCTCTCACAAAATGGAGAGCAATGTAACAATATAAAGCTGTAATTTGATTACTGTTGTTCTAAAGATTATTCTGACAGAAGACAATTGGATTGGAATATTCAATAATGAGAATAACATTCAGTAACGCTGTTGAGCCACAATGACCAACCCAACCAGACTGGCCTTGTTGTAATGCCACACAAGGGAATCGACTGACATCAAAATTAAAGTGTACTTTGTTAATTATGGTTGTTTGCGTTTTGCCAGAAGGCCCTATTTATCAGAAATCCTACTGAATTTACTTTTTGTTAATTTGTCGAGTCACTCTACAAGGCATTATCCTGAAGAAGCAGACGTTCCCAATATCAAAGCAACAAGGATCCCATTAACACCATAACACTAACACCTCAGTTGCAACTGTGCTGCAAAACAATGGAGATGCCAGTGACTGTCTGAGTCAGGTCCTGATTTATGGGTAAGGCCTTGGCCAGAAAACCCCTTTTTACCCTTTTAGGTATCTGCACCATCATAAAAACAAAACTTTTGTCTTTCTATATTTCTGTCGACTAATTACAAGCACATGAGGAGTTCGAAGCAGAAGCAGTGCAGTACCCCCTAGCTGTCTCCCTCACACAAAGCAACAAAGATGCACCCCAAGCAGCACGGCAGACCTTGCCAACCTCTCGCTTCCATTAGCTTGTGTACTCTGGCTATCCTCCTTTCCGTGTTCTTCACTTCCTTTACCTTCGCCCAGCAGCAAAAGAACTCCTGTGCTGTTTTTGTGTCAGACTCCAAAGGAAGTGACTCCAATAATGGAACTCTCCATTTTCCCTATAAGACTTTGAACAGGTGTGGCATTCATTGACTCCAAATGCATCAAACCCAACAAAGGCGTCACTTTTCTTATTCTATAGTATTCTATATTACCTGCAAACTGCCCATTATCTGTAACTGAAAAAAAAAACTTTTTTATTGTTTGAGTTCAGGGCTGCCTCTTCTGCCTATACCAATCTCACAGAGGACTCTTCAATCATCTACATAAACATTTGTGTTGAGAAAGGTCTGTATGAAGGCCCAGACAACACAGATCTTCGTTGCAATGTCAGTAGGTCTCTGCTCTCCACACTTTCTGGGATATGAGAGTATGCTAACAAATCCTCCTTCTCTCTTTCCTGCCTCCACTACATTGCTTGCTGAATTCAGTCCAACATATCTTGGACTGAGGTTCTGTGGCTGGGAAGGGTATCCACAGACAGATTGCAGCAAAACGGCCTCACCTGTGATACCATCTCTTGATCTCTCTCAACTAGAACCTATGCTCCTGTTTTTCTCCAGCTTGGAGGTTGGCCAACTTGTGGATCCACGAAATGATGATAGCCGTCTCATCACTGCAGTGATCTTTGAAGACTGCCTCTTTACAGGTCCTATTCATATTCAAACAGCCTCCAAGAATGGGCAATACTCCTTTGTTGGATCCCAGTTCAGGCCACAAGGCAATGTGTCTATGCTCATGGAATTCAATGGAGGACAAATCAGTTTTGCCAACTGCCATGTAGACTCAACTCTACTCGTCGTTTTTGCACAGGTGCATTCCTCATCCTCATCCCCTTTACCCACATGTGAGTGAGTAGTGAGTAGTGAGTAGTGAGTAGTGAGTAGTTAGTGAGTGTGCAGTATGCAGTGAGTAGTGAGTAGTGAGTAGTGAGTAGTGAGTAGTGAGTAGTGAGTAGTGAGTAGTGAGTAGTGTGTAGTGTGCAGATATCACCATGGCGATGCTAATAATACATTTCTATTTTGTTGTGCTTTCAACTTAGCTACGTTTGGTATCAACGACCTTCAAGGATTCCTTGTTCCACCTAAAAGCAAGAGACTACTTCAACTCATTTGAAGGACAGAACGAGTTCATCAGGTCTTCCCTTTGGATAGATGGCTCTCAAAGCATTGTTGAGATCCATAATTCCACATTTCGAAATGGCAGCTACCCCAACATGCCTCTTGTGTTCTTCAGAGGACAAACTCTTCGTTTAGTCAACTCTTCCTTTGAGAACAACACCTTGGAGGGAGCACCTGCCTTGCTACTTGTTACAGCAGAAATAGAAGTGAAGATTGCCAGGTGCAGCTTTGTGAACAACCTTGTAACAACCAAGACCTCCAACAGACGTGAAGAAGAAGAAGGTCATCTGATTAGGATTGTGGGCAATGTAGGGTATATGTACGTAGATGGGAATGTGTTCTCTTGTAATGGAGTCACAGATGAAGAAGGTCACTTGAGCTATCCCAAGCCCATTGATCTGGCTTATCAAGAGAGTACCCTTTCTACAGATGTTGTTAAAAACAACAAAATACTGGGCTGCCCTGTGCTTGATGTACTTTGAAGAGAACAACCTTCCTTACTTCCTTCTTCATTTTGCATGTGTGTGTGTTTACAACTACATTCATTCATTAACATCCATCATCTTTTCTTGTAGTGCCCACAAGTAGGATACTCTTCTGCTGATAATGTGATGTCTTGTGCAGCATGTCCAGCAGGATGCTATGCAGACACCTTGAATGCCACACAGTGCCTTCTCTGCCCTCGTACAGTCCATCCCCCATTCATTCATTCTTCTTCCATTTTACAACCATGAAGAAGAGCTCTCTAATTGATTGCCTTGTTGGACAGGGGGGCAAGCCAACTACCAGCTTGCCCAAAGCTCTTGCACGCCTTGCCCTGCTGGCTACTTTACAGATTCTGAAGGTTCAACATGGTGCTCTCAATGTGCTTCTGGTGAATATCAACCTGGGAAAGGTCAATGGACATGCAAGGCTTGTTTTTCAGGAAAGGTTTGAATATTCATGTCACCCTCTGTCTCTTTCTCTTTGGTGACCTTAACTAACAACACCAACACCAACAACAAAGGTGGATTGGACAAGGACGAAGTGTGAAGGTTGTGGTTGGTTTGGGAGCTCGATCAGGGGGGTGGAGTGTTCAACGGATGCTGCCAAGGTGCTCATTGTTGTGGGCTCCATCACTGGAACCATTGTTGTGGCTGTGATCATCATCATGGCTGCGGTCTTGTTCCTCCGCCGTCGTAGACAGAGAACCCACTACATGGCCCTCTCTACCTTTGGACAAGACACAACACCCACTCACAAGCTTACTAATTAATGAGTTAACTCTTCATAACACACCCATTAACTTCAACACAAATAGATATATCCATCTTCATCACATTATCATTATTATTGTTGTTGCTGTTTATTATCTAATAGTCATTTTTTCATTGCTTGCTTGGTTAAGCTTTCTGTTGCTCTGCTCTGCTCTTTCTTTGATGGCCATTGCTCGTTTGTAACAGTAGTGTGTGTGTGTGTGGCTCCTGACGCTCGAAAACCTCATCTCAACCATTCATCCATTCATCCATTCATTCATCAACACACTACATCATGTCATGTTTATCCCCCTTCTTCTTCTTCTTCTTCTTCTTTGTTTGATACACACACACATATATATAACCTTCGTCATTGTTGTGTTGTTGTTGTTGTTGAGAAGAGAGCCAAAGGGTTTCCCCCAAGTCATGTCAGGACACACACACGAAAGAGAGAAAGAGAGAAAGAGAGAAAGAGAAAGAAAGAAAGAAAGAAAGAAAGAAAGAAAGAAAGAAAGAAAGAAAGAAAGAAAGAAAGAAAGAAAGAAAGAAAGAAAGAGAAAAAGAGAGAAAAAGAAAGAAAGAGAGATACACACACATACCATTCAGTGAGCAGAGCAATAGGCCAGCAGCAAATATAATATATAGTATCGCGTTGATTTACAATGTAACTCCAAATGGTTTCTTCCTTTCCTTTTCTTTTCTTTCCTTTCCTTCTTGTTTTCTCTCTCTTTCTTCATTCAATCTTCTTCCACCACGCCACCATAACTCAACTCTTCCTGAGTAGACTCAATCGCCTCCTCTTCTGATGTGTCGTCGTCTGAGGAGTCATCTGAGTCGTCATCGTCATCGTCATCGTCGTCATCATCAGAACTATCAGAATCATCAGAGGAGTCGGATGTATACTGTACAGCTGTGGACAAGACGGGGGGTGGAGGCGGAGGCGTTGATTTCTTCTCCAGCTTGGTCTGCAAATCCTTCAGCACCTGCAAAATGTCTTTGAATGTGGGCCTCTTTTCGGGATAGAATTGGGCACAGCCGATGATGAGGTCCATCAGCTCTTGAGGGGTGTCAGAGGGAGCGCGGGCCTTCAATTCCTTGACTTCAAAGGCATAGGCTCTTCCTGGCTGTCTTCTAGGCGGCTTGCGACGGGTGACAAGCTCGCATAGCACCATACCTTCAAAACAAAACAACAACAACACGTAAATGTGGGTGTATATGTATATGAAAATGTATATGTTGAGGCTCCATTAAAGAAGAATTATGAAATCTAGAAGACTATCATGATAGTATGATAGGCCAACACAAAGTGCGTGCGTGCAAGCATTGGGGGAGGGGTGCAGCGTGTGCATACCATACGAGAACACGTCAGCTCTTGTGTCATACTTCTCTCCCAGACCCACTTCGGGGGCCATCCATTCATCCGTACCACACATCGTCAAGAAGTCTGCCTTTGGCTCAGCCTTGCGGGCAAAGCCAAAGTCACACACTTTAATCTTCCAATCCTCACATACCTTTTAAAGTTTACACATTAAGCTTTAATCCATGTGGGAAAAGAGAGACCACTATTTGTTTTTGTTTGGGGGGGGGGTAATTGAATCACTGTCGTACCAAAAGGTTTTGAGATTTCAGATCTCTGTGTATCATTTTCTTGGAGTGGAGGTAGTTCATAGCATAGGCAACATCAATCGCTACCCTAGCTCTCAAGTGCCAGCTGAGTGCGAGATTTTCGTCTTTTAATTTCGAACGCAAATCTCCTCCAGGTATAAACTCTGTCACAATGTAAATGCCTGTGGAATCTTTGCACAGACCAAGAAGCTGCACAATGTTTGGATGACGCAACCCCCTGCGATGTTATATGTAAGTATGTAAGGAAGGAAAACAGACAGCCCAAGTGGTGGAAGAGACAACAATACAAATAAAATTACACGTACTTTAGCGTGGCCATTTCCCGCTCGATGTATTTTTGCATGTCTTCATCATCGACATAGTACAGCTGCTTGATGGCCACTTCCGTCCCCAAATAGTTCCCTCTGTACACTTTGCCAAAATTACCCTTTCCGATCGTTTTTGTGAATTGGAGGTCTTTAAATTGAATGTTCCACCCATCGTCCGTCGCCATTTGTGTTGTGCTGGTTTGTGAAGCGAATGAATGAATGGCAATCTAGAATATGTTCAAGCAGAAAGGAACGCACAAACGGCGGTTCCTTTTTTTGGCCTCTTCTGTCTTTCTCTTCTTAGAGACGGACGTCTTTACCAAGCAAGGCCTTGAGATTCAGCTGAACTCAAAGCTTAGCTTAATGCTCGTGTTGCTTGCCTAATTGCTTGCTACGTTGAGCCAAGACTGTAGTCGTAGAATACAACCGTTGCGCCCCCCTTCGACCAGACGGAACTGTGAAGACAACACGCAGGGGTTTTACACGGCCCAAGGGTTGCGTACGTATAAAAATGAAAATCATACCATTGGACGTTGGGACCAATTAATTTTAATTATTTGATTTATTATGGGCTTAAAATTCGTGAAAGAAAAATGCCACTGTATTATTTGATTACAGATTATTTGTAATACAACAATAAAGCAAGGAGAAGTTTCTTATTTACAATTAGTTTATCTTTTGCTACACAAATAAAAAGAACAAATTGACACAATGGGCTGTAAGGTTGAGAAAGGAAGAGGATGGAGGTGATGGAGAAGATATGGAGGAAGGGGGCTGAAGAGGCACTTTTAATGGAGAGTGGCTCTACAATGCCTGATCAGAAGTGATCCAAGTGAATCTAGCCAAAGTTCCATCTTCCAACAATGTATACAAAAACTTAGATCTAAAGATAACAATTCCTACAACAATGAGTGCTAAAAAGATGTATCTTGATCTTGATACATCTCAGACATTCTGGTTATCTTAACATTAATTTTTAGTACATTTTATTATTAAGTGAAATATAGAAATCTTCTTCACAAGGTTGGCCTTGGCTTGTAGCCCAAATATGCAAGCGAGGATGGTTGCATGTAACATTCTTGCTCATCCCAGGGACAACCCTGGCTTCTGGCCCATGGTAACACTTTTGAATGGCCTTTGCAAGCAGTTTCAGCACATGTTTGCACATTTCAGGGACAGCTCTGGCTTCTGGCCCATTGCAATACCTTTAGATGGCCTCCACTAGCAGCTTCAGCATGTTCGCTCATTCCAGGGACAGCCTTGGCTTCGTGCCCATTTTACCACTTCAAGGTAACCTCCACGAGCAGCATCGGAGCATGTGTCCTTAGGGACGGGCCCATCACGGGGGTGATTTTGCCAAGAGCAGATGGAACCACCTTCTACAAACAAATTGACAGATGTTCAAGAGCTTAACACTGGCAAAAAGAAATGGGTGCCTGGGCCCGCTATTTGTGCATAACATTCTTTTAAAAGAGCACACTTTGTGAAGACAAAACTCACTCACAGATTGTCGACACAGTCTATTTTGACTGTAGCTGTCGCTTTTTCGACTATTATTATTTTATGAGTTTCGCGTGCTGTCTTGAATGTTACGCGAACATGAATGATGCATTTTATTTTTCATTAATTGAAGCTTTTTTTTTTTACAAACTCGAAGTGGTTGACATTTGTTTAACGCCATATACCGATATTAGCCCCCCCCCCACACCACACACACTGCTTCACTCCGCGCGACTATTTTGAGCCCAAATCAGTCAAACAAAGGAGGCATGGCGTCCACCGCCACTGTCCTCTTTGTGCCAGACATGACCTTGTCAAGGAACTCTCCCATCGCCTTGTCCGTGAAGGAACCAACGAAGGACGAGTAAGCCTTCTTCTTGGGGCTCACCACAGCAAACGAGGGCAGATCGACAGGAAGGTCCAACGCCTTTCTGAACTTGGTGGCCCGATTGGCATCCACCCACATGATGGTGAAGGCATCCTTACCAGCGCTGCGCTTGGCGACAAGGCTCTCCAAGACGCCGACGAACTTGGCGTGCTCCTCTTCGTCGATCTCCTTAGAGGGCAGGAAAGCGACCGCACAGATGCGCCTCTGATCGACACACTTGGTCTGCCAGTCTTCCTCAGTGGCCAACGCATGAAGCTTGGGCTCCTCAGGAACAGGAGTGGGATCGCTCTGTGTTGAGAAGAAAGAAGGAGGAGGGTGTGAGAGAGATCGTACACACGCACGCACGCACACACCAAAGTGGCGCCTTTGTGAATGATTTTTTGGGGATTCATTACCTCAGTCTTTCCACTCGTTTTCTTCTTTTCGCTCGAAGAAGAAGAAGAAGAGCTGGTCTTTGCAGGGAGGGCATGTTGATCAAAGAATTTGGAGAGAGGCTGGAAGGAAAACTCGCCATCGTACTTCACCACTGTTTGGTCTTCGTCGTTCTTCACTATGACGATGGAGGGGAACTTGTCCACATCGTACTTGCTCACTGGTAAAGGTAAGAGTTAAAGTTGTGAATGACATATTAGAGTGTTTTCTTAAATCACTAGAAGAAGGAGCATTTACCCAATTCTTTCTCTTTCTCCTGAATCTCAGCAAATTGTATTCTTCCCTTGAATTCCTGGGAGAGGGCCATCGACAGATGGGCTGTCTTTGGTTTGTTGGTGAAGAGAAGGGCCTTTGGGATCGAAGTGTCAGCCAAGAATTGCTCTGCGTTCTTGACGTTGACCTTCTTGATGTTTTTGTCATTCAGCTTGGAAAGAACGTAGTTCGCAATGCCTGATGCAGTTCTGGGGCCTTGGTAGTCCTCTGGGGTCTTACTGTCTCCACTAAACACCTTAATGGTGGGAAAACCTGATTGTTGTGAAGAGCAGACACTTTGAGAACTGCATCTGAGGTGTACAATCACAGAAGAAGGAAACAGATTACATTTGGGGGGCGGGGGGGGGGATGCATTGAGCGTACCCTTTATTTGGTAGTGCCCACAAATTGGCTTTGAATCACTGTCGTCACAATCAACAGCTACCAAGTTGACCATCCCTTTTAGTGATGCAGCAGCCTTCTTATATTCAGGCGCTAATCTCTGACAGTGGCCACCTGTGTACAGACAGACATGTAAATAGGCAATCAAAACAAATAAGACTGAGTAGCACTGAAGAGTGCTGAATTGAGAGCTTTCGTACTTACACCAAGGGGCGAAAAATTCAACAACTGTGGGTCGTGAGCTTTGTAGGACGAGCGACTTAAAGTTGTTCTGGGTGGCCATGATCACAGCATCTTTTGGCGTGTAGAGAGCAAAGCCGAGGCTACAAAACAACGAGACAAGAAGAAACACCACTATGAATGTTCTCATTTTGAATGGTCTTTTGATCAGGATGATCTGATTAAGCTGATTAATTAGCTAATTATTTTATCGAACAACAGAGACCAAAGCCCCCCCTCCAGGGTGACGTGGCATGACAGCAAGGCAAGACTTGGCATCCATCCATTGGTCCAACGAATTTTATATTTTGATTTTAATTGGTATTTTTCTCAACTATTTGATAAATTATTTGTCAATTGGGTAATTTTATGGAACATTATTGATTGGATAAAAATTTGCCGTTTGATTTACCACTGGTTCGGGCGAGAGGCCAACTTTTAAGCTGGAAACCATCAAACAACCGTGTATACAAACAGAACAGAGACACAACTTTACCATCGCCTAGATCAAGGGTTATGGAGTTGTGAATTTAAGTGGCCCACTTGAGCTGCAACAAAGTATTTGAAGTTGTTTTCTAAAGCCTCGTTTCTTTGCGCAATCAATCAAGATATTTAGGTGCACCTAGATATTCGGGTGTTGTGTTGCATGCCAGCGGGAAGCAGCGTACTGTTGTGTGCAAAGAATCTAGATGCATCGGCCAATCAAAGAACGAACCACCAATGGGCCACTGAGCTAAAGTTGGTCGATTGGCCTTGTGATATTGAGGTTCACTCCACATTGGCGTGCACGGAGGATTTCTTTGGTTGTCAGCCAATGCACACTTTTTTTGAAATGAAATCAAATTGTGTCCAATTCCTGTTTTGAAGTGGGTGCCACCCCAAATCAAATGTTGATCAACAACCAAGACACTGAATTTGAAGTTGCCAGGCAGAACATACAGCGGCAACTGCGCCTCTCCATTCATGGTTTGTTGTTCACCAACCACTTTCTGTGCAGCCCCACATTTCGTTTTGTTGTTGAATCTGCAAATTCCCTTCAAAAGCACCAAACGGCCATGCATCTGAGAGTGGAAAGGAGGGCATCAATGCCAACAATAAGTTCCAATGGGCGGCCTCACATGTGGACGGCCCAAGATGTGAGTGTCTTTCTCTCTTGGCTTGATCTCACAGAATACAAGACACTGTTTGAGCAGAGCAATATAGATGGAGAACAGTTGCTTCAGTTGGACAAAGCAGACATGGCCTCTCTTGGAATTTCCAAAATGGGCCACAGGCTTCGACTCAACAAAGCCATACAGGAATTGCAGAAGACCAAAAAAGAAGGAACACAGCGTCCTCACTCGGCTCCTCTGTTCAGAAAGGAGTCTGAGGAGCTAGAGGCCAAATGGGAGGCCATCAAGTTTTTGCATCAGACACTGGTGCCCCAGGAAGAGATGGGAATCAAATGTGTGCTGGGGAACGATGTCTCTGTTTTAAGAATTCCTTGCAAAATGCTCTGTTTCAAGGAGCTCATGAACAGGATTGGCAGTGCATACAGCAGAGCGTTGGATGCATATTACATTGACCAAGATGGAGATGAGATAAAGGTGACAAACGACAGTAAGCTCTTCTATGCGCTTGAAGATTGGAAAAAGACACAGTCTGAGATGCAAGTGGTGGTTGGTGGTGGCAACCCACTTCTCAAGACTTTCAAACTGTTCTTGCAGGTGCCTGATCGGTGACACTCTCATCTGATGAAGCCAAACTCTTCACACTACCCACCACACCTTGTAAATTCCCAGATTCCCATGCTTGAAACAGCACCAATTATTTTGCGCGTTGCCTTGGCTAATAAACAGATAATTAAATGAACTTGTCTTCTTTTCTTTCCACTTCTCTCTGTTACATGTAACACTGTGCTGCTCTTGCTATCTTCCACTTTGTATTTGGCCTTCTCTTTTTTGTGCCTTTCTTGTTGTGCTGCCAAGAGGCCCTTCATCTGCTTGATGCAATCGGCATTGCAAAGATGTTTGCCTGTCTTGGTGGTTGTTCTTCATGCTGGGCTCCTCCTGATGGGCCCATCTCTTGGAAATGCTCAGATTCTATCAAACAGTACCTTTCCTATTCGGCCCCCAGAGTACGATGGCTTTGGAGAACAATGCTTCTATATGGCCTTTACCTCTGACCAGGGAGATAGCTTTGCCATCTATGACCAAGTTGGCCAACTAATGCTTCTGGACGATTTGGACAATTCCCATAGCATGGCAGTGGACAAGAACCACCGACTGCTTTACTTGCGCTCGTTGGCCAACCTTGATCAGTGAGTCTCTTCTTCATCCCCCATGAGAATTCTCAACAACAAAAGCCTCTTTGAACTTCTGAGAGCTATCTTTTTGTTCCCCCCCCCCTCAATAACACCACTTTAAGCTCAACTGCTCTTGTCTCCACTTCTTCATTTGGCTTTGGACTGAGAGACCAAAGATAGTGAGAACATAATGAGAAACTTATCCATTTGGGCATTTTTTAATAACAATGATAGGTTCAACTTGAGTAGCAATGCGGATCTGGTTGGGTCGATGACTCTGCCCTATGAGGTATGTTTTTACTTCATTAAATCCTGAAGAAGAGTGAGAGCAGAAAGATGGTTAGCCCATAAGCCTTGACTTGGTGGGGAGAGAGCAGAGAGTGAGAGCAGAGTCGTAGGGTCGCATAAGGCTAAAAGGATGTGTCTTGATCAGATCACAGGGCCTTCTTGCTACTGGATGGTGTATGACAACGATAGGAATATATTGTGGTTTGGCTGCGTGCAGCCTATGCTCGTGGCGCTGGACCTGTCCAGCCTACGGCCAAAGACAACTCAATACCGCCTGCCCGAGCGCAGGCATTCAACGTTTAGCATCTTGATAGACAGAGGCAAGCCTCCCCTTCTTTGGCCTCGGTCCTTGTATTCCTTCTCAAGTTCCTCTAATTCCCATTCTTCTGCCTTGTCTTGCTTTCTTTTAATATGATCTTTTCTTTCAATTTAGGCTCTCAGATGCTTCTGCTCCTGGGCACTGATGGAAATATGGTCAGATTTTCATTACGTACCAATACTTTCATGGAGTCCTTAACCATTCCCGATTTAGGCCAACCAACAGGTTTGTATTAGTATTCTCTTTGTTTTCTTCTTCAGAAACAACTGCTTTTCTAATGTTAAATTTTTGTTCTGTCTTGAAGCCTCTTCGTGGGGAGATAATGGTGAACTGTACATATGTTATGACTTTTTGAATTCGATTCAGGTGCTGGCCCAAGTGGACCCTCGTAATGGCACACTCATTCGCTACTTCAACTTGCATCTCAGGCCTGATACTCTGGACAATGACCCAGATACCGTCACTTTTGCCTATTCAAGCTTAAGTTTAACCTATAATAACATGACTCGATCGTTTGCACTGACAACTGCTTTGGATCAGTATAACATCGCTGCCCAGACAGCACACATAATGCTAACTGTAAGTAGGCATAAAAGTCATCACCTTGCACTGAATATGTTCTCTTTCATTTTTGTTTTATATTGACTGATTCATATCAAAGGTATTCACTGTTGTTATTGACAACACAAAGAGAGTGAAGTATGAAGAATTTCTGGTGATGGAAAGAAATGGTACATTTGATGTCAGTGACACTCTCTGGTATAATTGTCCCATTCCTTTAGGAAAATCATCAAGTCAAGAAGAGCAAGACAGCGATGACGCCCCCAACCTGCTGGCAATCATCCTTTCTACAACTATAGGGGGCGCGGTTTTCTTCGTTGTACTAGTTAGCATTTCAATTCTTACCACCTGGTGTCTACTGACCAAGAGAAGACGGAAGTATATCGACGTGAAGGGCGACCTGGCTGAGCCCTTGTTGTCGACTGAGATGCAAGAAATTAAACTGTATGACTATAGAGAAATAGATTTCAATGATATAAAGATGGGCAAGCAGCTTGGAAGAGGAGCTTTTGGACGTGTTTTCAAAGTAAGGATACATGACCAATATATTACATTTATAACATTAAGATTTGACCGTCCTGGTTTTCTTTACTAGGGAGAATATAGAGGAGCTGCAGTGGCGGTGAAGACCTTTGATAGCGTTCAATTAGATCACGCAGATGACAAGGTTGTCCATGAGCTCCGGATGGAAGCTCACATGATGCAAAAGCTTTCCAACCATCCCAACATTGTACATTTTGTCGGCGCCGTTACAAAAGGTACAATTCCTGTAAACTTTTTCCTGCCTCTGCGTTAAAAGATCAATTAACTTTTGGCTGTTGCAAAAGGTCAAGGAATGAACTTCGCTCTTGTGTTGGAATATTGTGCATATGGTTCTATGCACGATTTGCTCATCAAAAAGAAGAAGAAACTTCCTTTGCTGGTAATTGTTGGGATGGCACGTGATGCCGCTCTAGGAATCCTCCATCTGCATAGGGTAGGACGCTATTTCACCATTATCCTAATTCATTTGGCCTTCCAACAAAACAATTCTTTGCTTATGTATGTATGGTGTTAGGAACAAGTGATTCACCGGGATATAGCTGCGAGGAATGTACTTGTTGGAAAGAATTATGGTACCTTGATTAACATGTGTCCTATTTATCTGTAAATGATATATACATGTATATAAGTCGATATTCAAACCTTTCTTTTAATAGAGGTATTTGTTTCCGACTTTGGACTGGCACGTATCAAGTCGCCTGTCAACGACAACATTACTAAACAGACCTTTGGGCCCGTAGCTGTGCGTATTTCTGTCCAAGCGTTTATTACAATATGTAGGACGGACTCATTAACAGTGCTGATTCCCATTCAAATAGTGGATGGCCCCAGAGGCTTTATCAAAGAAAACATATTCTGAAGCCACTGATGCGTTTTCTTTTGGGGTCCTATTATGGTACTATCAAGCTGCGCCTGCTCATCAGAATTTCTAGCTTACCGTGTATCTATTATTATGGGGCAGGGAGGTGATGGCACGAAAGATGCCTTGGAATGGCATGACCAGCAGCCAAATTGTCATGGCTGTCTCTCAGAATAATCGCCTCAAGGTTATTTCTCCTCTTGCACACGAACAATTTAAGAAGTTTTACTTAAGTGTAATATGGACATGATGACAGATCCCCAAAGATTGTGATCCAGTGTTCAGAGATCTTATCAAAGCCTGCTGGGAGCAATCTCCTGCCAAGAGGTAAGTTCGTCTCTAGAGACGAACTGTTGTTATCTTGTGTTGTGATTATTCTGATTATCATTCAAATATGCAGACCCACTTTTCAGCAGACAGCAGATCGATTATCAAAGTATTACAAGAGTCTTAAACGAATCCATGGCGTTCCTGAGATCAGGGATGATGCCGACAGCGATAGTGATGGAGACATTGAGAATGTACTACTGAGTTCAAGTTTAATGGATGGTGAGAGACCGTTTCCCTTACAGAAGCAAAGATTATTGAGGCTCGTGGAGGATATTGCGGATCAGGACATGGCAGAGGCCAAGCTTTGCCTCACTGCCATCATCAAGAGGAGAACAGAGGAAACGAGAGATAATTATAAGTACAATGCTTGTAAATACGACTACAGTGAACGACAAAACTACAATCTGGACGTAAGCGGTAGATACAGACACAGTGGCAGCATGCTTGGTCTGGGGGACAGTACATCGGCTGCTGAACAAGAGCAGACAATCTCACCTCGGCGATCGGACAGCATAGACTGTTACAGCAGCAGTCTCGGTTAGAATAGTGCTGCTGGTTATAAAAATATTTTTTTTTCAGCAGCTTGGAATAGGATCAATCAGCATTGAACAACCATGGATGTCTGTCTGTCAAGCAGGAACGGTTTAATTATATGGACTTCCAACATTCGAGGCAGCAAAAACTATATTTTCATTATTATAATTGCAGAAAATGTATTTAAAAGAAGCTTAATGCTCACTCATTTAAGTGTACATAAATGTTAATTAAGTGTTATATATGGTCACCTGATTTAATAAAATGTTAATTAAGTGTTATATATAAATATATTTATGCCACTGCGTGAAACATTAAACTTCATACTTCGATTATAATCCTTACGACAGTTTCTCATAATTGTCTGTGTTAATATCGTTGAGGCCCAGGTCCTCGTTTTCCTGCCATGACCTCTCGAACTCGTTGATCTCCATGTTGGGATCTGGGTCCGGCGCATAGAAGTTCTGCAGATAGCTGTTCGCGACGGGATCGTGCAAGACGAGAGTGAACTCCCGCCTGAACGCGAGGCAGTCCTCGAGGCCCGTGATGAGCCTGCCCATGACTTCTCGGTTCTCACTTCGCGAGCTGTCGCCTCCGAGAAAGGGGTTCTTCTTGAGGTCCTCGAGGATGATGTTCAAGAGGCCCTCTATCGTAGTGAACTTGCCTCCCAGAGTGCCCGGCACGAGCTCGAGCTCGAGCTCTGGAATGGACAAGCCTGCAGTCTCGGACTAAGAATAGAATAATGTGTGTGTGTGTGTGTGTGTGATGTGTGTGTGTGATGTGTGTGTGTGTGTGTGTGTGTGTGATGTGTGTGTTGATGTGTGAGTAGAAAAAAATGAAAAAGTAATAAGTCAGCATTTAAAAGGTTTTATCTTGGAAAGAAAGAGGGAATGAAAGAAGGAAGGAAGGAAGGAAGGAAAGAACAAACCTTGAGTACATCTCTGTTGAGATCATCTGGTGTGGTGACGTGGAGTATAATTGTTTTACCCTTGTCTCCTAGCGCTCCTCCAGACTTTACTTCATTTGATTTATAGCCACAGCCTTCGCACATGAATGACATGATGATGACGTCCTTGAAGTGGGGAATTTCTGTACAGGCCAAGCAAACGGTTGGGTTAGTTTGTCACATAGAAATAGACTCGGAGGCAAAGGTGCATACAGTATGTATGTGGAGGGGGGGGGGCTTACTAGTTGTACACATCCTTGTCTCGCCTCGCTTGCCACAGACTGAACAAGTGGTGGGGAATCTCATGACCTCCTCTATTTCTCCTGGCCCTTCCCTCCTCACTAAGGCCTCTGCGTCCTCTCCGGAGAGAAGTGAGCTGGTTGCCTTCTTCTTGGTTTCTACCTTCTCCTTCTCCTCCTCCTCCTCCTCCTCCTCCTCTTCTTGTAAAGCCTCTGAAATGCCCAGGGCTTGATTCTGCTCTCGCGAACGTTCGTAGTGAGTAACCATAAGGTGGGGATCGGGGTTGGGGGCGTGGATGTTCTCAATGAAGGAATTGCCAGAAGGATCGTCGATTATGAATGTGAATTTCATCTCTCCGTTGTTGCACTGCTCGAGTTTTTCGATGAACGACTCAACCTTCCTGGCTACGTCGGGATTCTCTTGATATCTTTCCACTTGAGCTGCTCTCAATCCCTCAATGGTCTGCATCAAGAACCCTTCAATTGTGTTGAGCGTTCCTTTTTGAGTAATTGGGGGTATCTCAAAATCTAATTCAGGTATGCAAATCGTTGCATTGTCCGATTTCACAACCTGCCTGTTCATATCTGTCGATTGGGTGACCCTTAGCTTGTGCACGCACCCATTCTCTGCGATAGACCCACCAAATTGTATTTCGTTGTTCCTCCAGCTGCAATGCTTGCAACGGAAAGACATGAGGATGATTTCTCTGAAGAAGGGGATCTTTGTGAGTAGTAAATTTGTTGTGCCCATCTCGTGGCAGTTCATGCACAAACTCTCTATCCGTGCGGGCGTCTCATCGGACGTCAAATCAACAAATATGGGCTCAGGTTGGGTCGTCTCTTCGTTGTCAACCTCTTCAGTGCTTGTTACTTGGGTGCTTGGATCTTCCATCTCTACAAGAAATGAGGCCAACAATTAAAAAGGCTGATGGTCAAGGAGTCAATTCACCAACGAATTGCAGCAACGCACAGGAAGCCCTACTCGCAGGGATGAGTCGAATAAAAAAACTGCAGGCAACCGGATTTCTAAGAAACGAACAGGAAAGTAGTCGACGAGGAATTCGTGGAATTTGGGTGCTTTTTCACATTTTTCACTGCAAGCCAAGATGCTGCTGATAACCGATCTGAAGGTGGTTCGGTGATACCAGGTTAGGTGAGCTTGTTCTGCACGCGTGCTGATGTTGTTCATATGATCAAAGGCCCAAAAAGGCAGAGCTAGTTTATTCTTTTTTTTTCTCTAACGGATGAGCCTACAACCCAACATGTTAGTGAACAGCTTCTCCTTGGTACCAAAGTGGGGTCCCATAGGGTCCTTGGTGAAAAGATTTGTGCCTGATGAAAGAGCAAAACACAGGTGAGCATACTGCCCAAGGCCAAAGGGCTACAGTGAAGCGTGCTGGGTGCCTAACTGTGTTCTTTTTCTTTTCAGGCTTGTTTGTGCTGTACAGGCCTGTGCGGGGTGTGGAGTAGAGGCACTCCAGGGCAGGAGACCATATATGGAAGATACGTTTGATATCAGACCAGACGGGCAGTTGTCAATGTTTGGCATATACGATGGGCATGGAGGAAGTGTAAGCAACTTGCAACCACATTGCTCTTGACGAGAGTGAGCTGTTACTAACCTTTAGCTGTTGTTCCTGATACAGCGAACCTCGAGATATCTGAGGAAGTACTTATTGCCAAATGTGTATTCTGTCTTGTCCAGAAACACACAGCCCAGCCCATCAACTCAAGAGCCACTTCTCTTGGAAAAGGCTTTGGCTGAAGCCTTTGTCCTGACTGACAAAAACTGCATGAGGTCAATAAAGTACTCAGGAAGCACAGCAATAGTCGTAGCACTCACCGAAGACAGACTCATTGTTGCCAACACAGGAGACTGTAGGTGTGTATTGTTCAAAACAAATGAAAGTGGCCAGGGCCGCTGCATAGCTTTATCACAAGACCACAAGCCAGACAGAGAGGATGAGAAACAACGGATTATAACGGCAGGAGGTTATGTGATGCAACTGCCAAACGACGTGTGGAGAGTGGATGGAGTCTTGGCAGTGTCAAGGGCCTTTGGAGATTTTGCGCTCAAGAGGAACACAACTGGAGAGAACTGTCATAGCGAAGTGGTGAATGGAGGTCACGTCATTGTCGACCCCGAGATCACAACATATGTCAGGACCAGTGAAGACCGCTTTATCATATTAGCCAGGTTAGGCTCACAACCATTCGCCTACCTCTAACCTCACCCTTTGCTCTTCAGCAGCTTCATTTATGCATCTTCCTCTTTGTTGTTATTATGCAGTGACGGCTTGTGGGATGTGTTCAGTAATGAAGAAGCCGTCAACTATGTCCATGAAAGACTCAAGAAAGGGCAAAAAGAAGTCAACGCACCACAGAAGGTTGCCCAACGCCTGGCACGAGCAGCTTTCCGAAGAGGTTCAATGGATAACATTACAGTGATGATCGTTTTGCTTGGGCCCAAAGAATTACCCTCACGTTAGTAGTTTCCTCCAAAGACTTGTATCAAGTACCTTGTGGGAAAGGAGAGAGAGAAAGAGAGAGAGAGAGACCTGCTCTTCAATGAAATCAATGTACATATTGTTTACAATGATGAGGCGAGACGAGGCCGGCCTTTTGTTTTGTTTTATTTTTTTCCAATCTTCATTCTATCTTCTTCTAGATGATAGACTTCTCCAGTTGGGCAAGTTTCTTGTTCACAATCTTTATTGTATTCTCCACTTGTGCATCCTCGACCTAATATAATGTCAGCATGTGTGTGTGTGTGTGTGTGAAGAAAGATATGTGAGACAATTCCTTTCTGACAAGGTAAGAAAGGGCATAAAAAGGAGAGGAATGGAAGTGAGAGAGAGAGAGAGAGGAAGGAACTCTTACCAAAACGAAATCAGTGCCAAAAGTTGATAGATAGTAGATGCTGATGCCTTCCTTTGCCAATATGTCTGCCAACAAACTAACCACACCCATCGACGCTAATATTTTCATTTCAGAGAGAGCAGAGAGAAAGAGAAAGAGAGAAGTGATCAGAGAAAGTTGCTTCTAGAGAGAGAGAGAGAGAGAGAGAGAGAGAGAGAGAAAAGTAAGGGCAATGAGGAGAGAGGGTTTGAATTACTGAAGCCCATTGAGCCGAAGTCAACTTGCACACATCTCCACTCAGACGGATGAACCTGGAGGGGACTTCCTGATTCAAAGCCAGAGATGAGATCATCGTCCACAATAAGAGACACCTCGTCTCTTGTCACCGTCATTGAAAAGAAGGGCAAGTCTCTGATGAACATTAAAAAAAAAAAACAATGATCAGACGTCTCTTTTGCTTTCTGCTCTCTCTTTGTGTGTTGGCTTACGTCAGGAACGCTTTTAATAGTGGGTGAGTGCATCGAGACAAATCCTGTTATATATAAATTGTAAAATACATTAGGATTTAACAGTAATTTGATTAAGTTCAAGGTAAGACTCTACCTTCCTTGGAATATTAGCTATAGACACGTTATTTGGCAGAGGAGAGAGTAACATCTGCTTGCCCTGATAAGAAGTATTTGGAGACTCTCGGCCCGCAAACAAGCTTTGGTAAGGCGAAGAGAACTCGGCACCTGTGCCAGATAAACCTTCTAATGTTCTTTTCAATAAATAAAGGGCTCTGTCAAGCTTGCTCTCATCAACCTGTTACGTTACACAAATAATAAAAATATAATGAACATGAGAATTCATCATCCATACACTCTGCTCTGCTCTGCTCTCTCTCTCTCTCTGTGTGTGTGTGTGTGTGAGAGAGAGAACAGAGAGAGAACAGAGTTACGAAGAAACGAATGCATTTCTTACCAAAAGCAAGTCAGTGTTGTATGTGCTCAGATAAATTACGTTGATGCCTTCCTGTGTGATACCGCCAGACAGAAGACTCACATAGCCCGTCATGTCTGACAGAAATGGATGGATCAGTGAGTAGACATCTAAGCTAGAACCTCAAAAAAGAACAACAGTGCACTGGAGGGGAGGGGAGTGTTCACTGATGGCTTGTGCGCCTTCATAGACGTGGATGGCACGCAGGCAGCCTGGGGCCAGCACAAGCGAGTCGGCTGGAAACAGCGAGACAGATTCCTCCTCCAGTATCAAAGAGATCTCCTCTTCTGTCACTGTATATGAGAAGAAGCTGCCTTCTCTGTTTCAAAGAGCCAAACTCAATGCGTGGAAGATATTCATCTTGGGGGGGGGGGGAAATGGCAGATTGGTGCTACCTTGTGGGGAAGAAGGCAAGTTGAAGGATGATTTTAAGGCAGAAGTCCAAATTTTCATCCTTTTGCACGCTGGCTAGTCGCAGCTTTTGGGGCAGAGTTGTAATTGATTCATGGGAGAGGAGTTGAGAAATGGAAGGCGAAGATGACAAAGAAGAAGAAGAAGAAGAAATCGGGGCATGGAGAAAGAAAGGGTCCTGCAGGGCATAGGAAGATGTGGTGATGTCAGGTGAGGCAGAGATAGGGTTGCTGCCAGAAGCAACATCATCAGAAGGGAATTCAGCACGATCAAAGCTGAGACGCGTCTCAGGTCGGCCTCCGCCAGGCACAGGCTGTGGCTCGCTGTGTGGTAGGTCCATGCGAACAGAAGTTTGTGTGATGCTAGAGAGCAGATGTGTAGATGAGACTGAGTGAGATGGCGGCCAAAGGCAGAGGGCAGGAGAATAAGTAATTTCCAGTTGTCGCCATCACTCTCTTTTCTATTTATTTATGTGCTCCACCTTAATTGATGGCTGCCATAGGATTTGATCTGAGGTCAGTGACTTGCTGCTTGTGAGGAGTGGCCTCTTTTGGCACAGATTGTTCCTCGAATTTTTGATTTATCATTAGTAGAAAATGGCCCCCTCTTGTGAAGGGATATCTGAGGTTTCCGAAAGAAATCAATCACCCAATTGGCCAAATGGAATTTCATTTTTCATTAAAAATTCAAAAAATATACCACTATTGGTGAGAATTCAGCCAATGGAAAAAAGCCTCAAGCGAACAATTGTGAAGGGATCTGCCATCAAACCAACAACAACAACAACACAAACTTACTTCGACAACTTCGACAAACAACAACATGAGCAGCGCTGCTGCGAGCAAGAAGATTGGCGTTGGTATCATTGGCCTTAGTGCCAAAAGGGGATGGGCTTCTTTTGCACACTTACCCGCACTGAGGACACTTTCTGATGACTTCGAGCTGAGGGCCCTCTCAGCATCGACGCTCGAGTCAGCCAAGGAGGCTGCCACCCAGCACAACGTTCCCCTGTTCTTTGACAACCCTGAGGAGCTGGCCGCTCGACCCGAGGTCGACCTTGTGGTTGTTACCGTCAAGGTCCCCGAGCATCACAAGCTGGTGACAGCAGCTGTGCGTGCTGGCAAGCATGTGCTGTGCGAGTGGCCACTGGGCAACGGCCTCAAGGAAGCAGAAGAGCTCAATGCCTTGGCGCGCCAGCATGGCGTGAAGACCTTCGTGGGCCTCCAGGTGCACGGCGCGCCCTACGCTCGCTACCTGAGAGATCTCATCGCCTCCGGGTACGTCGGCGACGTCGTGTCCACAACCTTCGTTGGGTCCGCTACCCACAGTGGCCCAGTAGCGTACAATCCTAGCATAGACTACATGCTCGATCGCAGCCAGGGCGCTTCCTTGCTGACCATCAACAGCGGCCACTCGCTGGAGGCCCTTACTTGGGTGTTGGGAGGCGAATTCCAGGAGCTGTCTGTAGTCTTGGCCAACCAATACCCGAAGGTCCAGCGTCTCGGCACAGGAGAGGAGCTCGAGAAGACGGTCGACGATCAGGTGGCGGTCGTAGGCAGGCTCACCACCGGCGCCGTTGTCACTTTCCACGTGCGCGGAGGCATCACAAGGGGCAAGCAAATGAAGTGGATCATCAACGGAACGAAGGGCGACCTGGAAGTGACCAACAACCTGCACGGCAACTCTCAGTCTGGAGACTTCACCATTCGCGGGGCCAGCGGCGATAAATACGGCACCCAGTCTGTGGACTTCACCAGCAAAGAGAACAAGGGCAACACCCAGCCGGCGGATCTGGTCGAGCTTCCCATCCCTGCCAAGTACATGCCTGCAGTAGTGCCTGAAACGCCAGAGTCTGAATCGTATCCTGTGGTAGGCCTCTATCGGGATCTGCTGTCCGATCTGCGCGACGGCACGCGCTTGGTGCCCACCTTCGAAGATGCCGTGCGGAGACATCGGTCCATAGACGCCATCGAACGCGCCGCAGCCTCTGGACAACGACAGAGTTACTGATCGCCTGTGTTGTGGTGGGAAAGAAAATTTAAGAAATGTATAACACAACAAGCAAAATAAATATACACCAACCTTTCTCTCTTTCTATGTTTTCTGAGGGACTTTGAGGCGTGGAGATTCAACATGTGAGTTCAACAGATCTCTGCCTGGTGGTATCTTCTTTTTACGCCAAACTTGTCCAACAATGTTTACCCACACGTTATCACAGGCAGGACTTCCAAGGTATGTCCATATTGGTGTGGACAACTACACAGTTGCCATCCACTCCATGACATTCTTGCAACAGGTCCCATGTCATGAGAGAGAGCAAAGGCCATCTCAGATCAGTGCTTTTCCAAGTGTCAAATAGAAGAGAGCAATAGAGGAGCTAGAAGAAAAACTTCTCATGGCCGTGTGAGGGAGAGCAAGAAAGCAAGGCCAGCTTGGCTTGAATACTAAACAAGTATGAATACAAGGCCATGCACACCATAATTTTGCGAGAAACAACGCGCTTTGGTTTATCGTTTTCTCTCCCTCTCTATTACGAGCGAATACAACACACTTAGCTGGCTGGCTGGCAGGGGATCCCCAGCTTATGGGACTAGTCGGAATCAGAGGACCTGCG
The DNA here is from genome assembly GCA_000826405.1 of Acanthamoeba divionensis. Classification (NCBI taxonomy): domain Eukaryota; phylum Discosea; order Longamoebia; family Acanthamoebidae; genus Acanthamoeba; species Acanthamoeba divionensis. Next base: position 18,947 of record CDFI01107672.1, on the reverse strand, counting down.
GCGCTTCTTCTTCTTGTGTCGGTCCTTCTTCTTTTTGTCTTTCTTCTCCTTCTTATGTTTGCGCTTTTGCTTCTGATATGGGGAATAATAATTGGATGTTGGTTCAGCAAACAAACAATTATTAAATGGCTGTGTGCGTTGGTGTACCTTCTTTTCTTTATCTTCCTTGTTTCTTTGTGCCAAAATCTTTAGTGCTTGCTTTAGACTTGCCACTTCGCCAACAGGTGAGGGGCTGTGGAGTTAAAAAAGTTATAACATATTTTTATTATTAAAGTTAGGTCAGCCAGTTCAACAAACCTTCTTTCAAGATCTTCGCCTCCTTCAGGCTCTGGAATGAGCTCATACTGAGCGCCGCCCACACTGTAGCATTCACTGTTTTCACACCGAGTCAGCAAACGAAGAACATTTCATATTAAATCACAGTGTGGGAGATATAACAGAGTGTGTGGCAAGACTATAAATACCGCGCAAGGTGTCCTCTTGCACCACACTTGGTACACACTGTAGGTAGAATGGCACCCAACTGTATCTTTTGTGGTTCATCAGGTCTGGGCTTCCTCTTTTGTTGGCTTTCCTCTAACTTTACTGAACAAAAGATATTTAAAATGCTGTCCTGACTGAACTGTTTTCAGATAAAAGCTTGCAGCTAGTCTTGTAATTACCATTGTTAGCATCAAAATCTTCACCGGTGGATTGTTGAACATACTTCATTGATAAGCTAATCTTCTTTTGTTCATCATCCTTGAATGTTAGAAGAGCTGTTAAAAAGTGTCAACAAAAGGGAAAAATAGACGTATGGTTAGCCATATAAGGCTTGGTGCGACCATGGGCGAGAGAGAGAGAGAGGAAAAGGAGGAAGGAAGGAGAAGTAAAGAAACAGTGATATGCACATAACTTCAGGTCATCATGTTCTTTCTCTCCAACCAAATCTTCCTTCTCCTGAGCGAAGTGGGAATGAAGGAGGTGCAAAGGGGGCGTACGGTGATGCCAATGACTTTGACCCAAACAGTTTCGCCAACTTCGACGATGCCAGGTATGTCCTCTGGCTCGACTCTCTCATTGCTCAGCTGGGAGATGTGCACCAGGCCCTGCTTCCTGAAGCCCTCGAGCTGCACAAACACTCCAAAATCCTTCACAGTCTTCACCTGGCCTCTGGTATGGTTATAATCATTAGAAGATGTAAAAGAGGTCGAGGGGAGGGGACTTTACTTGTGGATTGAGTACAGCTCAGGACCTGCACCAGAGTCGTCTCGGCCACCATATCTCCTGGGGGCGTTGTCCGTTCTGTCGTTTTCTGAAGGGGGGCCTCGCTGAATCATCTTTGCTCTCTCAGGATTCATAAACCTAAATCTGTCGTCGGCCTCTTCACGATCCCTATCTCTCCCCTCTTCATGATACCTTCTGCTTCTGTCTGGATCTCTGTCTCTGTCTCTGTCTCTGTCTCTGTCTCTGTCTCTGTCTCTATATCGTCCTTCATCGCGATCGTTTCGCTCTCTTCGAATTGGGCTTCTAGGGGGGGACCTTGATGCCGAGCGCCTGCTGCGCCTCACATCTATTCTACTATGTCTGTCATCATCATCATCATCCCTGCGGCGACTGCCTCTATCATAATCTCTACGGCTACTCATGAGCCGCTTTGTTGGTTGCACCAGCAGGAATAGATCTAGCAGAGGGGGGGGCTTTCAACAGCAAAATTTTTTCTTTTTTGATTTTATCTTTTCTGAACCTTTTCTTGGCCACAACCAAACTGGAATTCTAGGGCCAAAGAGAAGTCTTTGTGAGTTGTTTTGTGCCTTCTCCTTGTTGGTGTGGTCGTTTCAGGTACAGTGCAATGTCGTTGGGATACATCAGAGACTTTTCATCTCCTTCCTCCGTCTCAGAAGTTCTCAAGGACTTTGGTTAGAGTAGAGTACTGATACTTCGAATCACAAGGAGGTTGGGCCTTGCTCAGCAAAAAAGCAAGAGAGCCCGCCTCCACCCCCTCTCTCCACTCTAACCCAAGGCGCAATCACTGCACACCACACCGCTTTTATTGTCTCCCTCATCTTGATCCTTTCAATCCGCTTCAGAATTTCAGGCAAGCAACAGATATCTTCAAGATCTAAATGTTTCTGCAATTTGAAGGATCCATTATGATAGAACAACTTTGGTCAGAACAGATATGAATTCTGGTGATCAATACCTAATTCACATCCACAGCTCATAGGAATACAGGTTGTGATTGGAATCCATTAGGACATGCATGTCTGTCTGCAGTGCCTTCAACACTTCTGTTTTTTGCTCTCTTATCTCTGATGACAAGACTTGAGGACAAACTTTCTGCATCTCGATCTGGCACACCAACATCTGTGGGATGTTGGTTGCTCAAGTTCTGACAGGAAAAAAAGGGGTTTGGTTACCTTAACAGTTTGAAAGTTGTTGGAATTGTTTTAGACTTTGTGACCTCCTCCAACAAGCCAAGGAACTATTCCTCAAGTAAGCAAGCTCCTTTTTGCAGGAACTGGCATTGTTGTTGTTCTGTTACATGACATGTTTTGATTTTGGTTGGCTTGGGTCATGACAATCACCAGCTCACCAAAAAAAAAGATTTTGTTTTGCATGAAAAGTTGAGGAAGAAGATCTCCTGCCTACAAAACAGGAGTCTGGTCTTCCACTCCACAGAAAGACTGTTCACATTGTGGAAGACACACCAACACCATGAGTTGCACCTTCGCCCATCGACAACAAGACTCTGCTGGAAAGGCCACACTCAGGCTCCAACTATTTGTTGTCTTCTGTTTTGTAAGCATCTCCTTGGCATCAACCATCTACATAGAACTAGAAATTCCTGACTACGTCTTTCTTTAGATTCTGTCCATTGTTGCAGTGGGCACTCTAGGGTATTTGGACTATGATGATTATCCCCACAAACTAGCCTTCCTTTCAGAGGATACCATTTTCTGGGCTGTCATCCTCAACATTGTCTCCTGGTGAGGCTAATCAATCTGTCAATCCAAGTTGTTGCATCTGAATCCTTGTGTTATTGCATAACCAGGTTTGTTCTGTTGACTGGTTATTATGGAGCCAGCAAGCAGAGCACAGCTTGGCTTCGTCTCTACAAAATCATGTGCATTTTTGGAGCAGTCTCTCTTGTTCTTGGTAATATGTCTGTCATTTAAACACAACAAAACAAAAACTAAGGTTCCTTTTGCTTTTGGCAGGGAGTATCCTGATCTCATCAATATATGGCTATGTGCTACGTTCAGACTGTGCAGAGCATTTTCCAAGTTATCATCAGCGCTCAGCAAAATGTCTCAAGAGTCTGGGCTTCTCCAACCTAATTGGCTTTGGAATCATCATCACCCCTGTCATTCTATGTGTATGAATTCTCTTCTCTTGTGTGTACACAAAGCTATTTTAATATTCCAGCACAACAAGAATGCAACATCTAACAGCCTCTCTCTCTCTCTCTCTCTCTCTCTCTCTCTCTCTCTCTTTCAAATCACTTTATCAGATTGTTGGCTCTGTTTTGGCATCTGCTCTATCTCGTGAGTTTGCTCGCCTGAAGCAGGCTAGTGATATGGAGGTATGAAATTTTCTTTAGTTTGTTTTTAATTAATTACAATTCTGTAGCTAGCTAGACAGTCTGTACTTTGTTGGACTCAGGGTCTCACCTTATCTTGTTTATTCACCCCCAGGAGGGCATCACCATACCTGCAGAGGCCATGCCAAGCCATCCCCAAACACAGTATATCCAGCTGATGCCTGTTCCAGCATTCAATCCCTCCATCCAGGTAAACAGCACAAAAAACAAAAAAATATGGATCACATAACACATCTTAAGAACACATTTTGATATCATACACACACCCTTTCTCTAATTCTCCCTACACAATGGCATTCTCTCTTTTTTTTTTCCACCATTTTGTATGTAGCACCCAGGGGCTAGGGAATATGCAGAGTTTGCCTCACCCACCATGCATGCAGGATAATGTGAAGTGGGCCATCAACAATGATATCACTAAGTGATTGATTTTATTCATCTCTTCATTCTTCAACATTGAAGATATTTTTTCTCTCTCTCATTGTTTTGTGCAACACCCTAGCATCCTCACACAATGATTTGTTGTTGAGAGCACATTTTCTTTCTTTCTCTGAGCAACTTTGGCCAAGTAATGAATACTAATTTTAAAAAAAGGAACTTATTGCCTGCCTTGAGCAAATCCCCACTGATGTTTGTACCTTCCCCTAGAAGTGCTCCTGTTGCCTCTGAAGATGTTTGCAAAGGTTGAGGGAGTTGCATCACTAGATTGATGTCAAATAAGAAGGCAAAAGATTTCTTTTTGAGGATTTGCTCAAGGCAGACAATAAGTTCCTTTGCAGTTGGACAATAATAGTTACAACTTAATAGAAGAAAATAATAAAGAAGAAGTGTTGTGAAAAAAACCATGCCAAGAAACATGTTGTGAATAAAGTCATGAAAAATGGAACTTAATTGTCTGCACTCCATGGGAGAGATGTTAAGTTTTTGTTTTTGTTTTAATAATAATTGTACCCAAAAAGTCTTTCAAAAAGTGACAAAAGTGCAAAAGAGAGAGAGAGAGAGAGAGATAAAGAAGAAATTATATACCACACAGGAGAGGGTCAAAACAAAAAAGAGAAGAGGAGAGGAGGATACAGTGAGGAAATGAACCATCAGGATTCGGGCTGGTCATGATTGTTGTTGTTGCTGCTGCTGTCGTCATTGTCATCGTCCTCATCCTTTTCCTCTGGGTCAATGTCCATGATCTTCTTCACTTTCTTCTTTTTGGGAGACTCAACCTCAGCTTCACCCGTACTGCTCTGCTGCTGCTGCTGTTGTTGTTGTGTTGGCTTCTGTGGAGTCGAGAAAAGTGAACCTCGCCGGCTTCGCTGTTGTTTCAGATGAGTAATAATAATAAGCAATAGCTCATTAGATTAAGGATTCATAGTTGGTCTCTCCTGCTCTCTCAAACCACATTCTCCCACACACAAGCCTATGTGTCTAACCACACCTCTCTGCTCTCTGCTGCTCTCTATAAAATGTACACTTCATTAAAATGGGGAGGGGGGTGAAGTTCGTACTTCATCGCTCGTCCCTCGGTCCGTTCCATTGGGGACAGACGAAGGGCTGTTTCTCGCTCTCTTGTTGCTGCTGAGCAGATTAGGGCTGGCCGTGGGGGCTGGCCTCTTCACGCCTGCAGTAGCAGGAGTTGACTTGCGCTTGCTGTTTCCTGTATCTTCTGCTCCTGTTCGGTGATCGTCTACATCTAGAGATGACTCAGAATCTTCGGTTTCTTCTTTCTCTGATTCTTTCTCCCCTTCTGACTCTACTTTACGTTTTTTTCGTGCCACCGTAGAGCTGCCATCTAAAGACCCACGCGCTAAGGCTCGCTTCTTTGTTGCGTTCCCTCTTGCATCAGCAGCGGCGCCACCCTTTGTTTTCGCTTCACTTCTCAGCATTTCATAATTGCTGATATCCAGATCAGCACTGCTGGCAAGCCTTGTCAGCGCAGAAACCAGTGCCTTGAAGTCAACGTCGTCCTGTCTTCTTCGTTCTGTCGGCTTCTGTCTGACTCCACTCCTCTGTGTAGCGCACCACATATCCAAATTTTGCACAAAATGTTTCACAAATTCCAAGTTACTGACCGCTCGACTGTGTTTCTCACTCCGCTTACGCTTCATTCCCCTGCCATCTTGTTCCAACCTTCCAGAATCTTCTTGCTTGGTCGCTGTTGTCTCCGAGACTAGCCTCTCAATCTCTGCTATTAACAAACTGTAGAGATGTTGCGCATCCATTATCTGCCACTGACTCAAAAGGCAACAACAAAAGTGACCAAACGGTCGAGATAAAATCGTAATGCTTCTTATCAAGGGCACTGTTGTCTTGACATGCCTGAGAAGCATGGTCAATCCTTGCAAAACTTCTGAATTCCTGTAGGGCTGTACGACCTGCAAGATATCTTCGACGATGGGCTCCAAAGCTTCACTTGATCGGTTGGAAAACTCTGCAGACAAAAATTGCCATATACAAAACTGATCTACACTCTCAAAATCTAATGTTTGACCTTTTAAAAGAATCAATCAGCACCAGGGCGTTATCTTCAAAGGCGTGATGGGCAGAACGTACTTAATAGAGATGTAGGGTCTGGCCCAAAAATCTCGAATTCGCCCAAAATCAATTTACAAGTAAGCGGCTCGATCTGTAAAGATAGAAAGAACTGTTACAACAACGCATTGATCGTAGGTCGGAGGCTGGAGGAATAGATTACATGTGTGGGATCTATTGTGGAAACCAGCACTTGCAACAATTCCAGGCGGGAAGGCTCAATATACTGTTTCAAATAGCGATAAAGATATGGTACCAGCTGTACAAATACATCCGGGCACTCCAATGCACAAACCTGGTAACAGAGATATAAAAATTTAGCACAGCCAGTCACACATTCAAACGTGAATCTGTCTGGGCATAGTTGATGAGTAAAAAATTGGCACCTTGCAATCTGTGATGAACGGATGTTCTTGAAGATCTTGATTGTTGTTGAGAATATGTTCGATGAGGTTGGCATATGGCTGCAACACGTTGTCATCAAAGTCTGGAAAGTACCGGTAACCATGGCCCAACTTTTCATAAAACTTGTTCTCTTCGTCGCTTTCTACATTTTGCTCTTGTTCTGTATTGTCATCTTCTGTGCTCCCATCTTTTTGGTTGTCTCGTTTTTGTCTTTTTTCGGCTCTCTGTACAGCATTTACCAAGAGCCAAGCCATAAATCTAAAGCCTGTGGGGAAATTGCAAGCTGTTAATATTTGAAAAAGCACTGAATATGGTTACTTTTTCGAGAACCAAGTTCCGCTTACCAACAGAGGGAACCAAAGACCTCAGTTCATGAAGGATGTTCAAAAGGGCAGTGGACTGCACATCACTCGCATTGAACAGCAAGTGGTGAAGAACAGGCTTTGGAGAGAAAATGGTGGATAAACTAAAACTCTCGAACTCCATAGACAAAGCGTTTGCTAAAAAAACGGCAAAATCTCCAGTAGCGTCTGGGTTCACCCGATGACCGGACATCTGCAGAGAATGAATGATATGATTTAAAATGCTGATACAGCTAGCAAAACAAGTACTTCGTAATCTAAGGGGAAACTAAATCTTACCATTTTTTCAAAGCTTGACAATAGATTGCGCAAATACGTTGTTAGAGTATCAAACGAAATTGGGACCTCCAATTTGAGAGAATCAGCAAATATGGTTAAGGATTTCTCTATGGTAGCCAGAGACTCTGGAATGTCGCTCCTGTATAAATGAAAGGTCCAAGCTCAGGCGGAGGAGCTAAAAAAGCAGGCTTAGCACGCATCCTATTGCCTACCTTGACGGCTTGGCTGGTTCTAATTCTTCAATTTCGATTGGTGGAGTTTCTATTTTAGGAATGGATAAAGGACTCTCAACAGGAGATTTGGGTGCCTTGACACTAAGCAAAGGTCTATCCAACATAATATCAAATGTGTCTGGCGGAGTTCCTTTTGCAATTCGCTTCACTGAATCTGCGTGGTTTGTAGATATTATAATATTTGAATTTAGAATGCTTGCATCGAAGAAACTGCTCAGAATAAATCTTACCCTGCACATCACTCTCTGTAGAGACAGGTGAATTTGCTTTGGGCGCATTGGGTTCAGCTTTAACTGGAGAGGCAGGAGTAGAAAGCGCCTTAGCTGCGCCTGATTTGGAGAGCTTGGCTACATATAGGAAAAATTAGCTTCAAAATGGTTCATTTCTATTCTTTCTGGTGCAATCTCATGGGCGCGGAAAAGGACAAACCACTGCTATCTTCTTCTGCTTTGAGAAAGGGACGAAAGATGGGCTGAAGTTTCTTTTTTAGGCCTGGGTCAAGTGCTTGACAGTTGTATAAAGGTGCTAAAGACCTGAGCAATGGAAGAATGGTCGCGTTCAGTTACACATGGCAAATTTGGGAAGCAAGTGGAAAACTTACGACACTACCCCTTTGGATAAGCAAACACTAAACGAGTTGAAAATGCCTCGTTTTACGATGTCTCTTCTGCTATCATCAAAGGATTCAATTGCTTGCACAAGAAACTCTAATAGCGATCTAGTCATATCTGCATACTTCGGGATTGAGTGCATCATCAGCAGCATAGCCGGTTCTTTGAGGAAAAGGGGAGTTAGAAAAGACTGAAACAGAGGAAGCAAATAGAATTCTTACCTATATTCATTATATTATCCGATTTGATTTCGTAAAAGAACCAGTCCCAAAACAGTGCCATCTTGGCATTGTATTCCATGTAGTTTTTCTAATTGACAAAAGAATGGTGTCAATAGTGAGTTCCATAACATGTATTACTTATCTCAACGAATGGTCAGAGTGATAAAGAGATGGATCTGTTGTTTCGTTTGAAGGAGAAACGCAAAATATAGGTGTATCAATGAAATGAAAGTGACGTTCTCAAGGTGAATAATGCTAGTTGGGCTTGAATACGAAACTCAAGGGAAGAAAACGAAATTTTGCGATTTTGAATTGCGCTGAGAAAATAGTTTGTAACCAAGAAATGCCCACATAAGGTCGCTTTTGGTGTTACAAATTGTATAGAATTGTAAGGCAAAGTTTGTATTCGTTGAGGCCACAAGGATAATATCTAAGTCCTTACCAGAAACGGAGGCCTTATTCCCACGCGCACGTATTTACCATAGTTTCGTATGCGTCCCAAACTGATGGTTTCGCATTGAAGGAGAGTTGAGTTAATTCTGCTCCTCAGACCAATTTTTGAAGCTACAGTAATTGTGTTGTGAGAATCTGTGCTTTGATTCTAAAAAACACCTTTCTTGGAAGCTTAATTCCTTTGTTTCTCCGCCCCTGACCAGAATACATCTTGGCAAAACTAATTACCTTGATACACTTGAGCAACCAGCCAATGATAGCCCAACGAGGAACTATGTCAGAGCAGAGAACAGCGTTGGTCGGATGGTAAACTCCACAAATATAGCGTATTAGATCTGGTACAAGAGACTCGCTGTCCGGTGTAGACAGATACTTTTGCATAAACCAGGTTTGGTATCTCTTTTGGTTGCCCATTTTTACCTAAGATTTGGTGTAAATGTTAGAATCGTATCTGTAGGGAGTGGTGAGTTAATTAACTTACATTTTTCAAGACAAACAGCAGATGATTCTCCATATCAGGAGTGAGTCGAGAAGCAAGGAATTTAGATGGAGTCCTCATGGCTAACAGATCATTCATCCCCGTAGCAGAGGGGGAGAAAACTGAGGGCTTATGTATGAGATCTTTCCATATTGCTTCAAACTCGGGTATCTTTTTGTGTTCCTCCAAAAGCCTGACCAGATCTCGTCCAACCAGTTTGCATTCCTCAAACTGCAGAAGTTGCGTGATTTAGCCAAACACTAAGACTTTGAATACGAAGCAACAAAGAGCAAAGTGCGCAGTAGAGAACACAAGGTAGAGACGAGGCTTAGAGGGGTTACCTTTTCTCTGAGCAGCGCACTGCAGAAAACTATCTCTTGTTGCCGAAGAGCTTGAATGGGACCCTTGTTATGATCGTTGAGAACCCTCATAAAGGTGTAAAATGCCACTGGGGCTAAGCGAGAGCTTGAGTACATCCACGCCCTTTACAGATCAAACAACAATTAAAAACCCTTGTCGAGTATGAATGCTTTACTGACCCTGCCCTGCGAATTTGATTACGTTTAAACGTATTGAAGAGAACGTACTTGTTTTCAGAAAGGATTTTGAGCATGGCCATCGTTAATGCAGTATTCTTGGGACTGAGGTCACCAGTTGCGATTTGGCGCAACAAGGCACTGCATATGCCATCAACATGAGGTGCCTTGTGCTTGATTAGCTCTTGCACTAGCCACAGCAGTTGCTTCTTGCTATCTTCTTCAAGTTTATGATACTTTTCAAGCGCAAGACGTTTGAGCTGAGTGGTGGCAAATGAGAACCCATCGCGCACGGAGAGCGAAAGAAGCCTCAGATACTGTTACAAAAATACGATTAAAAAATTCTTAGTATTGGGACCCTAAAATGTTCGAACACAGAGAAGGCAATCAAAAATACGTGGGCAGCCTTGGCCGGATTTGTAAAGATGCCAAAGAGTAGACCATTGTTAACCTCTATGTGCTTTTCAGGGCTTTCTGTGGCCTATTGTTTGCGAAATTAATAACGATTTGCACGAGAACGAGCTTGTTTTGTACTTTCGAAAGGCCAGCACGAACCTTTGCTTGGAGAAAGTTCAAAGCTTCCACGTCGGAGAGACTATCAATGCTCTTATGCAATTGATTCCAGCTCGTGCTCCAGGCCACCTCCATCTCATCGGGCGTGTCAATGTCCCTCCTGTTCAGCAATCGCGGGGGCTGCGGCGCCGAGCCCCCTTCCTGGCGCCCTTTCATTTGCAGTGGTGCACCAGAAGCCAGCTTGGGTGTGTGGGGCGGGTCGTGGCTGATTTTCCCAGAAGAAGGAGAGGGAAGTGTCTAATCGAAATAAAATGCAAATTAATTCGCCAATTGGGTGGCGTGGTAAGAGGGTCACACAGGTGGTGGCCGCGGCCCAGAACCCTCAGAAAAGAAGACAAGTCAAATGAGTGTCCTCTCTTTTATATGCGCCCTGTCCCCTTTTTATGTCGACCTCTCATGTGGGTGTTTTGATGTATGGAGAGACCTCTCAACCCAAACAGACACTTTGTTCCGCCCTTGGCCGCCCCTTCCTGTTTTTTTTTTTTGTTGGGCGGGTTGGTGGCAGGCAAGCAGCAAACTGCCCCCCGTACACACTCACTTGCTTAGACAGATTGTTGGCTAATGAGCAACAACACGAAAGGGGCGCCCCTTGCACACTGTGCATCAGTTCACAACAGTTGTCCTGCAAGTGAAACTTGCCTAGTAACCAAAACTGAAGCCAAAGTTTAGAATGAGAAGTTTTGTGTTCAGACAGCTTTCTACTGCACCTGTTAGTTGAACCATATGCCACCAAGCTTCAGTCCAGTGTTACACTGGCAAGACTCAAACATTTTTATTACAATAGTTACACACAGACACACTCACCAATATGAGTAAATAAATAACTGGTCCTACATGAGGTGATGCAAGTCAGAGCCGCGACTGAGCACACTCGACGCAATAGCTCAGCCCTTCGTGTTCCATGAATCCACCACTCAATGGAACTTTGCAAACACAACAAACAAAGCACGCCCTGTGGTACTCTTTCCCTTCAACTTTCACACACTGACCTTCCAGCGCCTTCCCACATACATCACACTGTCTACCAAATGCTAGCTTGATACAAGCAGCGTGATAGGGCCTTTCTCCACGCAGCACAAACTTGAAAGCTTTGAATGGCTGCTTACAATAATCACATACCAAACAGCTCTCATGCCAAGCTCCTCCCAAAGCACTCGAGTACTGCTCTGCACCAAAGCATTTGCCACAGCCAGAACAAAACTTTGCAGAGGTTCCATTGACTGTGTGGTGTGTGTGTGTGTGTGTGTGTGGTTTAAGCCACTTGTAAAACAAGAACTGGCATATCAAGGTATGTATGTGAGAAAATGAGTGGCCAGGATAATACCTTGTGGCGGAGGACGCACAGGATTGTTTTCACGTGCAGTGGAAGGCAAAAGGGGCAATGGCTTGGAAGCTGGTAGCCTTCCGTTTCCAATGGTGGGCGTAGCTCGAGCATGGAGATGGCCTGCATTAGCAGCGACACTACTACAAGCATTTGTAGGTACCGTGCCCCCTGAACTGGATTGAACTGTTGCTGAAGGAGGGGCAGTAGTGACTTTTGGAAGAGGTTTATGAATGGCTGGTGCTTGAGAAGGCAAGGATGCTTGAGAAGGCGAGGATGCTTGAGGAGATGTTTGCTGCTGAAATCGTGACGCCAAATTAGATACATTGGAGCGAGTTGGCATCTGAGAAGTCGGGGAAGCATTGGTTCTTTGAATAGTTGAACCGCTACCAGGAGGGGATACTCGTTCTGTTGTTGGCCTTGAAGGAAGGCTATTTGATTTGTGTTGTTCGCTGCTGCTAGGATTGGCTTTTTGGGGATGTGTTGTTGGGGCGCGAGGAGAAGTGTCTTTGTTCTCTGCCCCACTAGGCGCTGGTAACTCTAGCTTGTTCTTGCCTGTTGTAGGATGACATGTCAACAAACAAAAAAATGTTGGTTTAAAGGCACAGAAAATGATTGTTATGACTAAACTATGTATTGTATACAATTACCCCTCAGAGTCTTAATCCATCCAGCCATTGTGCGCCTTGATTTGACCTCATGGCACTGATGACACACGGGACGACCACTTTTGTCCTGTTGCGCCTCTCCTTCGATATCACAGCCACATTTAAAACAGACTTGAAAGATGGCCGGCTGCTCCATTTGAGACATCGATGATGAGAGGGCTGTCTGTGTGCGCAACAAGGCACAGCTGTTCAAAGTTCCCTTTTCTGCCATCACTTCTCTAACGGATAGAACGAACAAGGAATGGGCAGTGAGCAACCAACATCCATGGGATTGTACAATAAAGGGAATCCCAAAGGCGTACCTCTCATTGATAAAGCATGCCCACATCTGCGAGGCCTCAAACTGTTCCAAGAATTGTTTTACAGCACCCGGCTGTGAGCGCTTAAACGCTTCTACATCTAACTTGTTTCCTTTCATATGGAGACGATACCCAGAGAGCACGGACTGGAAAAAATCAAGGAACGCTGAAGCAACATCATGATCAAACATTCTACCCTCTATGGATGCATGAGAAAGGAGAGGAAAACCCATCGGTGAGTAAGAATCATCCAAACAGGGTAGCAGAGGTATCATTTTTTCTTTTTTTTTTTAAAAAAAAAATGGAGAATCACTTACTCTTTCCAGAGGTTACTAGAGCATCAAGGCTCATATGGAGTGTACGCAATTCATGAGGCGGCAGTACGTTGGGGAAATTAGGGTTCTTTATGTATGACCCTTTGTCTAAATCTACCATTATCACCTTTGGAACAGAAGGGTAAGTGAAAGGTAATCAGAAAGAAAGAGAAAGAGAGAGAAGAGATGAGGAAATTACTTCTTCTAAGGGTAATTTTTTGATAGCAGGAACTGAATCAGCCAGCACTCCAACAAAAAAGGGCATAGGGGCACAGCAATAGTCAAGCAGAGACTGTGGCAGCACGGGAATAAACACATGCTGCCACGAGAACGGGTATAACAGGGAACTCAACGCATTTACACACGCAGATAGGATACCAAGGTTTTTGGCAGAAACAATCAAACGCCTTTCCAATAACAAGCTTGCAAATATTTCCAATATCTTTGGTACAGGTACCATTTTAAACAAGGTTACAAAAGAGACCTGTGAGAAAGAGAGAGAGAGAGAGAGAGAGGAAAGAAGAAGATCAATAGGGCAGCAAGGAACAATATCAAGCTTTATGGTATGAACAGCAATAGGGTAGGACAAATGGGCTACATACATAGTCCAGATATTCAAAGCGCGTACCAAGAGAACGAGTGAGTTGGTACGTTGCAACTTCGGAGCTGCCTCCCGCAGCAAATGTCCTAATCGTTAAAGTTTCACCTGTAAGTGTAGACAGCATTAAAAGAACATATTAGCTCGAACTCCAGAATTTCTTTTTGTTGGGAAAAGAAAGAAGATAGGCAAATCAACCTGGGTCAGGGAATTTGTTGGCCAAAACCGTTTGGAGGAATGAAAAGACAAGAGTGGGCTTTGGTTTCGAAGAAGCCCTACGCCTTTCCTCTACAATATCCAGAATCTGTCTGAATAGACTGAAGGAGGGGCTGGAATTGAATAAAATCAGAACCACAGGAAAATCAATGGCTAACACACAACGGCTTACACTCAGGATAGAATTTATCTGCTACTACTAACCAGAGACTTAATATGCAATAGCATTCTACAATCGGGTCACCCTTTCTTTCTTCAGGCATGGCCACTCGCATACGGCGGCAATACCCAAACTTCCTCGAACCATCGGATTCTGTGAGGACAAATGAGAAAGTCTCACTCTGCGCAAGACCCAAAGAACTGTTTTAACAAAAAAAGGTAACAGGATGAGAATACTGAGTAAGTGCTTCATATATGCTAACAGAGGCCCAGTGTTTGTCTGTTGCTAGGAGAGGAGCGTTCGAGTAATTTCATACCTGGCAAGCTTGTTATCTTTTTTCTTAGATGCTTCAACCTCTGGAAAGCAGAATCTCGTGATAGGTGCAGATATGGTGTCCTTCTTGGCGTCGGTCGTTGGGGGGTACCTGTACGTCACTGTTGGCTGCAACGTTTCTGTGGAAGAAAGGGAGTCTTATTTGAGCATACAGGTTGCGAAGCCAAAGGAAGGGGCGACCACGTACTTGGATCGAGCTGGATGACGAGCATGTACTCGAAGATGGCGAGCTCCTTTTTCTTGTGGGCAGGATTCATCATCGTTACACCGCTTGTGATGACCAATCCAAGGAGTGAGAGTTTGGGTTTTTTTTATGGACTCATGCGAGCATCTCTTTCTTTCTTGTTAAGTTGCACTGCTGCAGCAGCGTGCTTTGCTTGAAGCAGACACTTTTTGAGGCCACACTCTTTGGTTTGGTTTTTGGCCTTTGGGCACCTCAGCCAGTGGTCATTCAAAACGGAGCCCTCCCCCCTTCGAAATGTACAAAATTTCGGAGATAATTATCACTATATTAATCACGGAGAATATATCACTAGATTAATAAAATAAAGTACCCACAAACATTAACATTTAAAAAATATAATAATATATGAAATTGAGCAAGAGAAGATGCAAAACGAAGCAATTCATACAATAACTTAAAAATGAAGTGTTTTTGTTTGTGATCTTTACAGTAAACAGAGGCTGTTTTAGCATAATTGGTACTCTAAAAAAAAGAAATTATTGAATGTATCTTAATTATAATTTATCTCCTTTTTGGGCCCAATGTTAATTGCCTTCTCACCTGCTTGTTTATTTTTTTAAAAACTTTAATAAATATTTACAACCATCCCAACTTCTTGTAGCCACCTATGGCCTCTCTCAAGCTGGAGCGCAGGTTGTGCTCGGGTTGCCAATGGAGCTCTCTCTGCAGCTTGTCACTGGAACAGAGAAAGGCAGGCGCTGTCACCTGCTTGTACTGTTTGCTGTCCATCTGATTCTTGAATGGAATGAACCAGGACAAGAAGGTCAGCAGGACCATAACCAACCACAGCGCAAAGACTGGAATGGGAACCACGAAGATGTGCTTGTTGTATGCTGCTGAGAGTTCACTCCACAGAGTCTTCATGTCCATATGTTGCCTGTAGCTTACGAAATAGGTCTTGTGGGTGAACACTTTTTTTTCTGACTCTTGGAAGGGATGCCGCTTCATCATGAGCATGATGGCATCCACCAGGTCGCGTATGTCAATGAAGCTGAGCCTTTGGTTGCCTCCCACTATGGTGCCTATCCTTCTGTTGCCCATTTTAAAGACAGTGAGAAAGTTGGGGTCGCCACTGCCTATGACAATGGCTGGCCTGAACGAGATGGTCGGAAAGGGTGCCTGGGCAACAATAGCCTGCAGAAAGGAACAAAAGGGAAAGACTTCCATCAGAAGAAGGCCAGTGATGGTGCAAGGCTTCTCTTCCCTGAGAGATAAGACCTTATTGGGGCCGCTCCCTGCTCTGCTTTCTACCCGAACTCACAGTTACCATACTAAGGCGAATAGCTATCCATGCATCTCTCTGCTCTCTCTGCTCTCTCTCTCATATACATACACGCACACACATGATAAAGGAGACTTGGAATACCTCTGCTGCAGCCTTAGCTTCGCCATATGGGTCTATGGGGGCAATAGGATCCTCTTCAGTGAGGGGTCTGGGAGAGGGCCCAGCAGCGGCGAGAGACGAAGCAAAGAGGAAGCACTTGGGCCGCCAGGTCTGTCGCTGCAGGCACCCCACCAAGTCACTCACAGCCTCACAGTTGATGGTGTGGTATTCCCTCCTGTCCTTGCCTGCAATCACTGCTGCCAAATGGACAACTATGTCACACTCTGGCAGCACCAAGTCTTTTCTCTAGAGGGCAGATGCATAATCGAGCATTAATAAAATTAATTCACTATTTAGGGAGGGTAGTTCATTGCATTGGCTTTGGGGGGAGATTGCCTTGAAGAGGCTGAGATCACCTTGTATAAGATGATCATCAGAGCAAGGTAGCAACTGCCGAGCTTTGCCCACATCTCTCACCACTGCATAAAACTTCACGGCATAAATTAGAATTTATTACATTACTGAAATCGAATAATTATTGGGCGAACCTCATTGTTTTCTTCTGCAAGCTTTTTGCACAGGTGCACGCCAATAAAGCCAGTGGCGCCCGTGATCAACACCCTCATCACAATCTTCAAAGGTCAAAAAATAATCTTCTTGAGTTGGGCAATGGGGGTGTCTGCCAATATGTCGATTTTATTTTATAACAAATATTTTTCGTACGCCATGAAGGTAAAGCAGTTAACACTTCTGGTTGAAGCTTGCCCCATCTATTGTTATTGGGTCCATTACTATGTTAGCAAAGACTGGTATTAAACACAGATATGTTTGTTGGTTGTCCTGACACAGACTAGTACCTTGGATACTCCATGTCAGTACTTAAAGCAACGTTGGGTTGCCTTGATGGTTGAGGTACTTGCAATAGAGCAGTGACAAGAAGCTCCATGAGTTGTCTGAGCATGCAGTTAGCAGTTTGATCTTTGAGAATGCCATCCAAAGAAGAAGACTTTGTTTTTCTCATTGTTCTCTCAAAGATGATCAACAATTAGTGTGTAGGGCTATACTTATCGATTGAGAGTTTTCCCTGTGTAATCATGTTTGAAGCTTCAGGCAGCAGGTTTGGCAGGGCTTTTACAGTCTGTAGCAGTTTAGCAGCACAAGCAAGCAGCCCATCTTCATCCTCTTGGTGGTCCTTACTTGTTGAAAAATCTTTCTATAGCTGTGGTGCTTCTGCATCCATCCCTTATCTTTGTGAGACAAAGAGGGTTAGTGAAGAATGGCTTGTCCTTTGAGCTTTCTAGTTTTTTATGTCAACAAAGCAATTCAGGGTGGTGGCTCAGGGGCAATTACTGATCAGTTGGGTTCAAACAAATATGTCACTAGAGGTGGAAACGGTGGGAATCGAACCCACCAAAGAGGGTTCACAAGTGAGGGTTTGCATTGAGGAAAAAGGACTAGTGTGGGAGTCCACAGAGACCTCGGGCGCTGGTTGATAGTAATGTTGTGGGTAGTGTTTTTGGGTGTTGGTGTTGTTGGTGAGTTCATGAGATAGCAGCGTTTGGCTTGCCAGTTGGGTTTATTTTGGTTTTCAATAAACAGCACAATTCACAATTAATAGTAAACTGTTTTTTATCCTCCATTTTGTGGCCCTGAAGCTCCTGTGGCCTGTGTGTGGCACGTTTATGATACAATATGCAAACAGGGTCACTCTTTGAGGCCATATAAATTCAGGTGATGAAGCGCTACATGGATGATGACTTGTGATTTCTTTAATTTTGCACATTAGAACAAAACTATAATATGAAGAATACATATATTGCCATTTTTATTGTTTTTAATGACACAAGTAACTCCAAAAAATGACAACATCACACACAGGAGCATGAAAACAGCAAAAAAAAAACAGAATTCCATTAACACAATGATCTGCTGTCCATAACGTATGTGTGTGTGTGTGTGTGGGGGGGGGTATCCATCGCCCATTCACCTTCTTGTTCGTTGCATTACTCTTTTACAAAGCATCATTGTCCCCATACTTGACGGAGGAAGTAGACTTGCCCTTTCCGCTCCTCAGCACGAGCACAACTATGATGACAATCAGCAGAATCAACAGGAGAAGGATCAACAAGCTGCCCAGCACGACAGTGGGTACAACTATTTCCACAGTGTCGTCATCATCGTCCGAGTCGGAGAGGCACACATGGTCGAACTCGACGATGACCTTGTTGTGGATGACTGTGCGGTGAGAGGTGAATGTGAACTCGCCTGGCACAAGGAAGGGCTCAGTCTGATACAACTGGCCGACGTCCAGGTCCACAATCTCTCTGTCCTCCACGCCATCGAATGAGATGATGTGGTTCACGTAGTCTCTGTTCTCCCAAATGATGGTGTCGCCCACCTCAATCTTCAGAGCTTTCTTTTGGTCCACCAATCCCAATTCCTAAAATTTCAATCATCGGAAAAATTGGGTCAGCCCAAAAGAGTTTCAGTGAAATGCAATGATTTGTTTGAAGAGCTGAGAGGGAGTGAGAGGCAGGGAGAGCAGACCTTGATGACTATTACGTGGGACTTGCCGTAGGGGCGGAATGGTTCACCGCCTCCGGCAGGCAAGAACTTGATATCTTCAGGTCTATCGACCTCGGCCTCATACCAATGGTAAGGGCTGGGATCCTCATTGAGCTGGCAGCACTGCAGATAGTCCAAATCAGACTGTGCGTCCTCTGGATATACGCAGCGACCACAAGCATTCTGAATGCAAAGAAAAATATATGGGTGAGTTAATAAAAGGGCTAAGAGGGAGGGAGGGAGAGCTTCTTGTGTGACTAACCCTGGTCTTAGTATTGTACACAACGTTGTATTGGAAGACTATATTGTGGCTCTCAACAGCTTGGATCTTGTAAATACCAGGCACAATTCCTACTGGGAGATCCATCGTATTACCAGGGCGAATCGTGCCCAGCTCCCACAAGATGGGTATCTGTCTGATACGGGCATCCTGAGATAGAGAGACCTGTAAGAACGCGCTGAACACCGAGCAGGAACATAAAAGGCAAGGTCTCTTACCTCTTTCTCGATGTCAAGTCTAAGCAAGACCAGAGTAAAGGTGTAATCTGGCTGCTTGTGCACAATTTTAATGGTCTCGCCAGCTCCAATTGTCTTCTTGGATGAAGAGAAGAACTGGAAGCTATCAATTGTGATCAAAGAGGCAGGGAA